>JAQQSY010006180.1:0-11194 GCA_028646535.1 Procyon lotor | reverse complement strand
TCTGAATTTCTCCTTTTTGATGGGGTCTTTGCCTGATTTGTGGATCAGGGTAATGCTGGCTTCACAGAAAGAGTCTGGAAGTTTTCCTTCTGTTTCTATTTTTTCAAACAGTTTCAGAAGAATAGGTATTACTTCTTCCTTGAATGTTTGGTAGAATTCATCAGGTCCTGGGGAAATCCCTCAGGTCCTGGACTCTAGTGTTTTTTTTGGAAGTTTTTGATCACTGCTTCATTCTTGTTACTATATACAGGTTGTCAATTTCTTCCTGTTTCAGTCTTGGAAGCTTATAGGTTTCCATGAATGCATCCATTTCTTCTAGATTGTTTTACTTATTGGCATATGGCTGTTGATAATAATTTCTGATGCTTGTTTCTATTTCCTTTGGATTGGTTGTGATCTCTCCCCTTTCATTCATAGTTTTGTTAATTTGGGTCCTCTCTTTTTTCTATTGGATTAGTTTGGCCTGTGGTTTATCGATCTTATTGATTCTTTCAAAAAATCAATTTCTGGATTCATTGATGCATTCTGTTTCTCTAGTTTCTTTCTCATTAATCTCTGCTCTAATCTTGATTGTTTCCCTTCTTGTGTGTGGGGTTGGCTTAATTTGTTGTTGATTTTCCAGTTCTTTTAGGTGTAAAGAGAAGTGGTGTTTTTGGGACTTTTCTATTTTTTGAGTGAGGCTTGGATGACCATGTATTTCCCCCTTAGGACCGCCTTAGCCGTGTCCCATAGGTTTTGGACCAATGTGTCTTCACTCTCATTCATTTCCATCTTTGATTTCCTAGTTGATCCCAACATTGTTGAGCAGGTTGATCTTTTGCCTCCAATAGTTTGAATTCCTTCCAAACTTTTCCTTGTGCTTGAGTTCCAGTTTCAAAGCATTGTGGTAGGAGGATATGCAAGGAATCATCTTAATATTTTGGTGTCAGCTGAGTCCTGATTTGTGACCCATTATATGGTATATTCTGGGGAATGTTCCTTGTGCACTTGGGAAGAATGAGTATTCTGTTGTTTTTAGGGTGGAATGTTCTCTATATATCTATGAGGTCCATTTGGTCCAATGCGTCATTCAAAGCTCCTGTTTCTTTATAGATTTTCTGTTTAGATGATCTGTCTGTTACTGAGAGTGGCGTGTTAAGATCGCCTATTATTAATGTATTTATATCAATATGACTATTTTGATTAACAGTTGGCTTATGTAGTTGGCTGCTCCTATGTTGGGGGCATAAATGTTTACAATTGTGGGATCTTCTTGGAGGATAGACCCTCTAAGAATGATGTAATGTCCTTCTATATCTCAGACTGTAGTCTTTAGCTGAAAATCTAATTTATCTGATATGAGAATCACTACCCCAGCTTTCTTTTGAGGCCCATTGCCATGAAAGATAGTTCTCCATCCTTTTACTTTCAGTCTGGATGTATTTTTGGTTCCAAATGTTTCTCTTGTATAGGTCATTCACATTGAGGGTGATTATTGAAAGGTAAGTAGTTATTGACATCATGTTGCCTGTGAGGTCCTTGTGTCTCTAGATTGTAAATTTCTGTTCTATGTCACTCATAGGTTCTTTCTACTTTTATAGGACCCTCTTTAATATTTTCTGTAGTGCCAGCTTGGTGGTCACATACTCTTTAAATCCTTGCCAGTCTTGGCTGCTCTTTATCTCTCCATCCATTTTGAATGTCAGCCTTGCTGGATAAAGTATTCTTGGCTGCATGTTCTTCTCATTTAGTGGACTAAATATATCATGCCACCCCTTTCTGGCTTGCCAGGTTTCTGTAGACCAGTCTGACGGTATTCTAATGGGTCTTCCTCCATATGTAAGGAATCCCTTCCCCCTAGCTGCTCTGAGGACCTCTGGTCTAAAATTATAATGTGCAAATGTCACAATGATGCATCTATATGATTTTCTAGACTTGTTGATCTTGGGGTGTATCCTTTCTGTCTCTAGGACATGAGCACTTGTTCCATTCCCCAGATTGGGGAAATTTTCACTCAGAATTTGGTCTGCTATATCTTCTAGTCTTCTGTCTTTCTCTACCCCCTCTGGGATTCCAATAATTCTGACATCAGAACGTTTCATTGCATCACTTATTTCCTTAAGTCTATTCTCATGGCTCCTAAGCAGTTTGTTCCAACCCTCCTCTCAACCTTTCTCCTCAACCATCTTGTCCTCTAGATTACTAATTCTATCCTCTCTTTCCATAACTCTAGCTGTTAGAATATTTAAATTAGATTGGATCTCACTGATAACATTTTAACATCTGCCACACTGGTTCTTAGTTCTGTCCTTGGAGATTCTATGTTCTCATTGATATTTTTCTCCATCATAGCCATTGCCTGGATAATTGTTACCCTGAATTCCCTTTCCAACCTACTGTTTATGTCCATATGCAATAGTTCTGAAGGAGAGGATGTAGTCTTTAGATTTTTCCTCTGTGGGGTGTTTCTCCCCCTATTCACTTTGATGAGAATTAGATGAGAGGATATATAGCTGAATATATCACCCACAATCCAGGTAGGGTGCACCCTGGAAGGTTTTGGGACAATTGGAATTCATCACCAAAAATAAAGAATAAAGATAAAAAAAGAGAGAGAAAGAAAGAGAAAAATAAGAAATCTCAACCAGAATAGGCCCCCAAAATAAGATATATAAGATGTATACACAAACAGAAAGAAACGTAAGCACCAACAAAAGTAAATGACAAGAAATAAAAGAACCTAGTCAGAATGAACCCCAAGAATAAGATTTATATAACACTGGAACAAAAGCAAATACATAGTAACACTGATAGAAAGATAAGATGGGAGCATGGTTATAACTCCTTGTGAGTTAGAAAGGTTATTTCAGATCTTCCTGGCTTTATCATTGTATTAAGCCTCAAGATGTAATGTTAAGTAGTTTAAAAAAAATGAAAAAAACCCAAAAATGTGAGAAAGAGTGCATAAAAAAGAATAGAAAGAAAAAAGAAAAAACTTGTATCTATGAAATATACAGGCTTTAAGGTACTATCAGGAGCTTAATATATTGATTTCACCTAATGTTGTGGTTTTATAATTTTATGGGGACCATGTGGTCATTGTCCTTTTGGTTTTGGCTTGTCTTCTGTGGGGGAGGGTCCTTCTGCATTGTTTTCCTGTCAATCTTGCTTAGGTTGAGTGCCCTGCCTCTCAATCAAGGGGCTGGGCTCTGTGGAAACTGGTTTCTCAGTCTTTTGCTCTCTGAAGGTTTTTGGCCTTTTGTAGCTTTTTGACCTTTTTAGAGTGCCCAAGCTAGGAATTTGCCTATACTCAGATCTCCGCATCACAGAGAAGCCTCAGTCTGCTCCCCTCTGGGTGGTGCAGAACACACACTCCCCCCTGCAAAATTCCACTCACACCACAACCTGCCACAGGCAGTGCACACCCCTAGCCACCATTCAGTGGCCCCATGAGGCCCTCACAAGTCTCTACACCCATGTGTGACCAAAGCCGTGACCTATATTGGTTAGGAAATTGCTTCTGGTGGCTGCCACTGAGGAGATTGCTCTCCCGCTCCAGGCCCATGCAGGGTGTGCTCAGATTCCTGCCTGAGATTAGGCTGTCCTCCTTCTCTCTGGCACCAGCTGGAGCACCCAGACCCTGTGGCAGGCTGCAGAGGTCCTGTAGTCCTAGAGTCTGCAGTCTAGGGCTCCCAATTGGTCTCTTAGGAGTTTTTGGAAGTACATCCAGTCCAAGGAGTGCTGCACACAGAGATAAGCTGCATGCTCCTGGACCACACCAGACTCTCTAAGTGTGGAGAGAGGCACACCTGCAGGAGTGTGCTATTCCCACGAAATGGAGCAAGGAGCGGAAAGCTGCAAGTTTATCAACCACAGACTGGACCCCCCCCCCCACCAGTCTCTCTTTGATGCAGGTGGTGTCCTTCCTGGGAATGTGGGCTTAGGCTTATCTGTGCCCATGACAACCCACTTCCACTAGTTGCTCTTTAAGATCTTTTGCTCTTTTTAAGTGTTTTTAATTGGACTCTAAGTTAGTGCTGGTCCCCAACCACAGGGCACTTTCCTTTGTGGTATTACTATCCTTGGATCACTTCTGGTGGCTCCCTCCTCCTTCTGTTTATTCTCTGATATAGGTTCGAGCGTTTCTACTTTGCTTTACCTCTCCACTGCTGTCTTCTGCTCCTGTAGAGATCCAGAAATGAGAAATCTTGCTTCTCAGGCTGATTTCATTGGTGTTCAGCGTGTTCTGGTAGATATCCAGCTCAGTTTAGGGGACAGGTTGTAACAGGATCTCCTACTTCTCAGCCATCTTGTCCCCTCCCAAAATGCTATTCATTTGATGAAGCTAGATCACAGCTCAACCAGAAATAGTACTGGCTATTGAGGTTTTAGTATGGTCTTGAGCTTTTGGATTTGAATTTTATATATCACCATAATATGAAATTTGTTAAGTAAAGATTGGGTGTGGCTCACATGTGTAAACATTCTTCTGTTTTACACAGAGAATGCATTTCCTACCATGGGTAAATGCTGCTTAGCAATATTATTGCAGTCCTAGTGTGTGCTCGCTTGGAAGGAATGCATGATGAACTACTGTCCCAAGGAAGATCACTAACTTAAAACAAATATTCTTTTCCTAATCGCACAGTGTCACTCATGATTCAGGCATGGTGTCCCAAAGTAGTCTCATTGGTTCAAATGTCAGTCATCTTTAAACAGTATGGGCAGATGACTGAATGTGCCCTGGCTTTGCTGTCATTCATTAACTCACTAGACTCAGAAGTCATGTCAAGTTCTGGCATTAACATTTTATGGCCCCAGGGGGTACATAAAAACAAACCAGTTTGTACTTTTCCCTGTGGTTCACAAGCACTTTTTAAGCAGTGGGGAATAAGCATATAAGACCTATGAAGAAGTTTCTGTATACAAGTCTAAATTACTGAAGTCAGTCTTCTACTTCTTGGGTCTGTTGAAAAGGAAACCACAGACCCAAAATGGCTACACTTAGCTCAGGGCCCCAAGTCACTAAACAATGACTTAATATCTAACTCAAGTGCTATTTCAACATCCCAGAAGAGTAAACTTTAACCAGTCAATATGGGAATTTCTTGGTCAGCCTCAGGATGTTTCCTGATTGACCTCTTCCCTTCCCCTTGGAAGGATAACCTTGCCTAAAACAATGGATTCTTTGCTAATTATTTCCTTCTTTCTCCTTCCTCTTTATTGTTAAAACCTTTTCCTTTCCTGTAGTCTTTTGGAGCTCCCTTCAGGTTGCCAGCTAGGATGCTGTGAAATTCATTAATTCATTCATTAATTTAATGGTACAGCTATTAAATCTTTAACATTTACTTCGTTGAATTTCTGTTCTTTAACAGGTTTGATGGCTACGATGGAATCCAAAATGGACTCCCAGGGACATTCAGAGACAAAACAAAACACAGAGGTGTTAACTGTGAGCCCTTGGAATTCACGATCTTTCTCACCTGTTCCAAGGGCTGTGGGTAAGTTCTTCTTGGTTCTAATCTCCACTCTCTCCATGTTCAAACTCCTAATCTAATTGGTTTTGCTTTATTGGGCAGGTCAACTTGGGCTGGCAGACTGTTATGCCAGTATTATGTCTGCCCAGAGCCAAACCCTTAAACTTCCAGACCAAATTCCCTAGGTAGAAACCTCAGCAATTTTCCAGAATTGTTGCTGGTGGGCAAAGAGTCTTCTTGTGGACATAACTCATTAATATCTCTTACTGCCCATATACTAATGTGCACATAATTGTTTGTCTTTATATTTGTAGCTGAAGGCTACTTCTAACAGGGAAACAAAAAAAGCCACAAAAATTGTTGGGCAGAAGTCAAGCATTTAGAGGCTGTTAGAGAATTTCCTACCTTAAGAATACTCCCCTGACAGTATGAGCTGGTTAAGAAATAGGTTAGATCAGCCCTAGGTCACCCAACAATCTCAAGAAAACTTCTGTTTGAGGAGCTACTGTGTAAAACACACAATCCTCAATTCCAGGACACATCCTTTTTAGGTGTTAGTCTGGCTCTGAGAAGCCCATGGCTTAGCATGTGGCATCCTTAAATTCTTAAAAGTTTATTATTTGTCCGGAGGACAAATTACTGGCTTGGTAACCATCAGGTTGCAGACCCTAAAACAATGCTAGATAGAAATGTGAGATCTAACTCATTTGTGGACAGATGTGGCTGGACTGGGCGTGGGTTAACTCTATTTGAGTCTAGTGTCCTACCAAACTGCTGCCAGCCCTCAGAGCAATGACTGCTCAAAAATATGATGGCCATATGGGTGAACTTTCTAATTAGATAAGATCATTAAGAGGTGCCCTTAAAAACAAGTGTTCCCCGATTAAACGGAGGCTCCAAATGTTAAATATTCCAACGTCATTTCGCAGAAAGACTCATTGCAAAAGGCTAAGGAAAAATTAACAATTGAAGTGGTACCTAAAACAAAAGACTCTTTTTTTTTTAAAGATTTTATTTATTTATTTGACACAGAGAGACAGATCACAAGTAGGCAGAGAGGCAGGCAGAGAGAGATGGGGAAGCAGGCTCCCCACTGAGCAGAGAGCCCGATGTGGGGCTTGATCCCAGGACCCTTAGATCATGACCTGAGCCGAAGGCAGAGGCTTTAACCCACTGAGCCGCCCAGGTGCCCCTAAAACAAAAGACTCAAGACAGATGTAACTCCTTCTGCTCCTTATTTGCTCCCATGGGCACTCATTCTAGTCTGAATTGTTTCTCTACTCTGAAGACTAAAGCCATAAACAGAGGACTGCCAAATTCATGGTATTACAAACACCCCCATGTCTCCCTCCATAGAATGGCCCCCAAAGGAACCTCTCCCAGAGTTGATGAAACAGAGTGGTTTCAGGCAAAATGGCACATTATTCCCTTAAACAACCACGTGGAAATTCTAATAAATTCCAGGATCTGCAGAAGCAGTCCTGAAAGAACTTGTAGGAACCAGAGAAGGGTGGAAACCATTAGCAGAATCAACTCATTCTGAATCTCTGTCCACAGTGTTTTGTCCAGTGAGGATAATAAACTTTCGTGTTGTCCCACCTTTTCCAAATCCAGACCCATTGCTATTGATCCTTTCTCTTGCAGAGATAGCTATTGTCTTCTTACTGGCAGCATCCTGCATAACTGTTCATAACTTTCTGCTTCCCCAGGAGTGTGAGTTTGGTTGGTTCCTTCCTTTTGCTCTCACTGTGAGTGACTTTGTATCTTCGGAGGTAGTATCCTTTGAATCTTCTTTGGGGACTCTGGGAACACAAAAGGGTATTATTCCATATGCTAGAGATCCTTAAAGTTAAAACTATACACCCAAAAGGAACGAAGCAAATTGACTCATATGCTCAGATAGGTTAGATTAACCTATGCTGTCATTTCACGAAAAGCCAAGGCTTTGAGTAATTGAGAGCAACCATCTAACAAATCTTTACAGAGCATGAAATGCAGCTTTTGAGGCAATTCAAAGTTCCCCTGCTCCTTTATCTATTCTCAAGCTTCTCTTATTTATGGTAAAGGGTTTAAAATAATTGGCTTTAAGAAAGCAAAGTCCTTTTTGGAGGAACTTGTTTTCTTTCTCTGCCCTTAAAGTTATACATCTTACCATGTCTTTGAAATATAAACACAGCCCGCAAGTGCTTGAGACTGAGGGAAATAAAGGCAAAAAGGACTTTCTAAAATAAAAAAAGCTAAAGGGCTCTTGTGCCTAAACTTTAGCACAGTGACCTTAATAATTCCAGAGACATGTCTTCCCCCCCCCGTATATCTTTTTGAATTAATGTTTTCATTTTCTTTTTTCTTTTTTAATTTAATTTTATTTTTTCTGTGTTCCAAGACTCATTCTTTATGAACCATACCCAATGCTCCATGCACCCAGTGCGCCATGCTCCTTAATACTCACCACCAGGCTCACCCATCCCTCCACCTCTCCTTCCAAAACCATCAGTTTGTTTCTCAGAATCCACAGTCTCTCATGTTTCTTCTACCCCTCCAATGTCCTCCAATTCACTTTCCCTTTCCTTCTCCTAATGTCCTCCATGTTATTCCTTATGCTCCACCAATGTGAAACCAAACGATAATTGAGAGGTGGTTGAGGGGATGTATAGCTGAATGTATCAACCACAATCCAGGAAAGGTGCACCCTGGAATGTTTTAGAGCAATTGGAAGTCACCACCAAAAAGAAAGGAAAAAGAAAAAAAGAGAGAAAGAGAAAAAATAGAAAACCCAGCCAAAATGAGCCCCAAAAGTAAGATTTATAAGGTATATAAACAAATATGAAAAATCAAAAAGACAGACAAGAGTAAAAGAAAAGAAAAGAAAAAGAAAAACCCAGCCAAAATGAACCCCAAGAATAAGATTTATGTAATATCAGAAGAAGAACAAAGACACAGAAACACTGACAGAAGAATAAGATGGGAGGGTGGTTATAAACCTTCAGTGTGGGTGAAGAAGGTTATTTTGGTTGTTCCTGGGCGTATTTTGTTATCTTTGTTAAAGGCCTTAACTTTCCAGAGATACAGGGAAATTTAAATGGTTTATATATAAGGGTAGTATTGAATAGGGAAAAAGGATTCCCTTGAAGTTAATAACTGTATGTATATTTAAAAAAAGAAAAGAAAAAGAAAAAAATGCAGGTATATGTATGAAAAAAAGTTCAAGTTAAAAAATTACAGAATAAGTTGTATGAAACCTCTAGTTGTACTATGAAGTAGGTTAAAGAAATTAAAAGAACAAGAATTGTGAGAACAAATTTTAAAAAAAGAAAGAAAAGTTGTATCTATGAAATAAACAGGTTTTGGGGCAATATAGGAGCTTAACATATTGTTTCCCCTGATGTTGGGGTTTTATAGTTTTATGGGGACCTGTGGTTGTTCTCTTGGTCTTTTGGCTTGTCTTCTGAGGAGGGGCCTGCCATGTTGTTTTTCAGTCTTGGTTGGGCTGAGTCTCCCTGAACCCTATCAAGGGGCAGGGCTCTGTGGAAACTGGTTTTTCAGGCTTTTGTTCTCTGGAGGTTTTTGTTCTTTGGCAGCTTTTTGGAGATTCAGAGGTTTAGTGGAAAGTAAACTATCCACACCCAGACCTTTGCCTCAGAGTGAATCCTCAGTCTCCTTCTCTCTGGATGGTCCAGAACAACCTCCCACAGTGGTGTGCACCCCTAGCCACCATCTCAGTGGTCACCCAAGGCCCCTCACTTGTCTCTGTACCCCCGTGCCACTAAAACCACAAGCGATGTTAATCTGAGAAGCCCGATTCGGGTGGCTGCCATTGCCAGGATTGATGTCTGGAGTCCAGGCCCACGCTGGGTGCAGTGACATCTGGCAGCCACCACAGGTCACAGAGGGCTGTGGGCCAAGAGACTCTGATCATAGTCAGTGCTGGGATCTCTCAGGCGTAGGTCAGCTGTGCTCAGATCCCATAGTAGCGCAGGTTCCTGAAAGCTGCAGGCTTAGAGACCACCAGCCAGTGCCCATACAAGGCTCTCAGGCACCAGTGAGAGTGCGTCCAGCCTGAGCGGTGGTGCAAGCAATGGAAAGCCATGGGCTCAGGGACCATGGATTCTCTCTGGCAAGGGTAGTCACAGGTGGTGACCATCCTGGCACCATGGCCTTAAGCCTGTGCCCATGACCGCCCGATTCCACCAGTTGCCCCTTAAGATCTTTTGCTCTTTTTGAGGGCTTTGAAACAGACACCAAGTTAATGCTGGTCCCCAATCACAGGGCACTTTTGTATTGAGGTGTCACTTTCTAATGGGTCCCTTCTGATGGCTCTCTCTCCCTTCTGTTTATCCTCCATTAACAGTCTGAGTGTTCCCACTCCACTATGCCTCTCCACTGATGTTCTTCTGTCCCCGTAGAGATCCAGAAGTGTATACTCTTACATCTTAGGCTGATTCCATGGGTGTTCAGAGTGTTCTGGTAGATTTAGCTGACTTTAGGGGACCTGCTGAAACAGTCTTCTACTTCTCCGCCATCTTGCCCCTCCTCCTTTCCAGAGACATGTCTTGAAGTTGCTATGGCTGATGTCGAAGAGGTTACTGCCTCTATTCTCCTCTAGGATTTTGATAGATTCCTGCCTCATGTTGCACTCTTTCATCCATTTCGAGTTTATCTTTGCATACCATGTTAGAAAATTGTTGAGTTTCATTCTTCTATACATAGCTGTCTAGTTTTTCCAGCACCATTTATTCACCACAGCAACTTCTTTCAAGACATGTCTCCAAAGGCAATGGAAACAAAAGTGAAAATTAATGTTTGGGACTTCATCAAGATAAATAGCTTCTGCACAGCAAAGGAAACAGTCAACAAAACAAAAAGGCAACTCATGGAATAGGAGAAGATATTCCCAAATGACACTACAGACAAAGGGCTAATATCCAAGATCTATAAAAAACTCCTCAAAATCAACACTCAAAAAACAGATAACCATGTCAAAAAATGGGCAGAAGATATGAAGAGACACTTTGCCAAGAAAGACATACAAATGGCTAACAGACACATGAAAAAATATCATCATCATTAGCCATCAGGGAAATTCAATTCAAAACTACACTGAGATACTACCTTACACCAGTTAGAATGGCCAAAATCAAGAAGACAGGAAACAACAAGTGTTGGAGAGAATGTAGAGAAAGGGGAACCCTCTTACACTCTTGGTGGGAATACAAGCTGGTGCAGCCTCTTTGGAAAGCAGTGTGGAGATTCCTCAAGAAATTAAAAATAGACATACAATAGACCCTGCAATTGCACTACTGGGTATTTACCCTGAAGATACAGATGCAGTGAAAAGAAAGGCCATGTGTACCCCAATGTTCATAGTGACAATGGCCACAGTCACCAAACTGTGCAAAAAGCCAACATGCCCTTCAACAGATGAATGGATAAAGAAAATATAGTTCTAATTAGGGTCCTCTCTCTTTTCTTTTGGATGAGTTTGGCCAGTGGCTTATCAATCTTATTGATTTTTTCAAAGAACCAACTTCTGGATTCATTGATGTGTTCTACTGTTTCTCTAGTTTCTAACTCATTGAACTCTGCTCTGATCTTGATTATTTCCCTTCTTGTGCGTGGGTATGGCTTCCTTTGTTGTTGATTTTCCAGTTCTTTGAGGTGTAAGGAGAGCTGGTGTGTTTGAGATTTTTCAATTTTTTTGAGTGAGGCTTGGATGGCTATGTATTTCCCCCTTAGGACTG
>JAQQSY010006179.1:0-11195 GCA_028646535.1 Procyon lotor | reverse complement strand
CTTAATTTTGAACTCATTCTTTACTCCTCTCCACATTTTGATACTTATCATATTTTACATTATCTTATGCTCCTTGACTTATTTTTACAGGTATGCTTAATTTTTTTGCTTTTGTGCTTCCTATTTTTCTTACTATAACAATTTTTGCTTTCCACTTGGAGTCCCTCTTAACATTTCTTGTAGTGCTCATTTAGTGGTTATAAATTCCTTTAATTTTTGGGTGCCTGGGTGTCTCAGTGGGTTAAAGCCTCTGCCTTCAGCTCAGGTCATGATCTCAGGGGGATGGAGCCCTGCATCAGGCTCTCTGCTCAGCAGGGAGCCTGCTTCCCTCCCCACCCCCCCTGCCTGCCTCTGCCTACTTGTGATCTCTTCCTCTCTCTCTCTCTCTCTCTCTCTCTCTCTCTCTCTGTCAAATAAATAAATAAAATTAAAAATAAATTCCTTTAATTTTTATTGGGGAAACTCTTAATCTCTCCTATGCTGAATGATTTTCTTGCTGGATAGTGTTCTTGGCTGCAGATCTGTCCATTTCAGCATTTTGAAAGCATCATGTCACTTTCTTTTGTTCTGCAAATTTCTGCTGAGAACTCAGCTGATGGCCTTGCAGGGTTTCCATAGTATGTAACTGCCTTTTTTCCTCTTGCAACCTTTAAAATTCTTTTATTATCACCATTTTTTTTTTCCATTTTAATTGCTTTGTGTCTTGGTGTAGACCTTCTTCGGGTAAATTTTTTGGGAGGATCTCTGATCTCTGTGCCTCCTGAATCTGGATCTCGGTTTCCCTTCCCAGGAGGTTTGTAACTCTTACTTATTGAAATACCTTTTCTGGCCCCCTTTCTCTTTTCCTTCTGGGACCCCTATAATGGGATTTTGGTATGTCTTACATTGTCAGAGAGTTCCCTTAATCTATCCTCATTTTTTAAACTTTTTTTGTTTGTTTAATTTGGTTGTTTTCTACTACCCTGTCTTCAGATGATGAATCTGTGCTGCATCTTTTTAATCTACTGTTGATTCCCTCTAGTGTGTTATTTACTTATTGTATTCTTCAGCTCTGAAGCTGAAGAATATAAAAAAAAAATTTTATATTTTTTTCTTTGTTGGAAGTTCTCACTGAGTTCATCCACTCTTCTCTCAAATCTGAGCATCTTTATGATCATTACTTTGAAATCTTTTATCAGGTAGATTGGTTATCTTGGTTTTGTTTTGTTCTCTTTTGAGGATCTGTCTTGTTTTTTCATCTGGAACATATTCCTCTGTCTTCTCACTTTGACACTGGATGTTTATTTCAGTGTATTAGGTAGGTCAGCTACATTCCTGATCTTGAAGGTAGTGGCCTCATGTAGAAGGTAGCCTGTGGTACACAACAGCTCAATCTTGTCACTAGAACGAGGTTGTGTGGACTGTTTGTGTCCTCCTCTTGTGACTTGGCCAAACTGCCACAGACACGCTGATGGTTAGGACTGGCTTCCAGCACAGCCTGCTGAGAGGCCTTGCTGTAGCTGCTTGTGTGTGCTCTCAGGTGAGTTAGTCTCCCGTGCAGCTCCCTGAGAGTCCTTGCCACAATTCTTGGTGATGTGTTTGTGGGCAGGGCTGCCTCCCCTACCCTTCTGCTCCTGGCAAAGGCTGTCTTACATGTGTCAGGGTAGTAGTCACTTTGGAAGGATGCTGGTCTCAACCAGCATGGTGGGGGTGGGTTTGTGTGTGTGTGTGTGTGTGTGTGTGCGTGCGCGCGCGCGCTGTCCCGTGCTGTGCCCCAGGAGGTAGCCAGTGAAGAACTCTTTCTGCATTTGCTACAAGATGGGACCTGTGAATGTAAGCCCTGCGGGCCACCAGAGCCAGGTGACCAGGGATGTCCTTTGGACAGAAACCATGCAAACTTGAGCAACAGATGTATGCATGAGCTCCTTCCTGGGAGATGCCAGTAGTCTGGAGTGGGGCAGGTGGAGGGGGCAGGAACAGTGCCCACAGGCCTCTAGATGTTAGATTAGATGCCTGTCCTTCAGGCTGAAGCGTTAAGATCAGCAACCAGGCCGCCTTCACAAGAAGCCTGGGGCTGAATTTCAGCCTGCTGGCTCCTCACTACACACACTACATACTGGGGACAATAGCCAGTTAAGAGCCGTTTCTGCTTTTGTTAGAGTCCCATGGGATCCCCAAATGTAAGCCAGGTGATCAAGAGGTTCCCTGGGTGGCAGCTGCTACAAAAACTGGGGCATCAGACATAAAAGCAGGGCGCCAGATGTGTGCACAAGCACCTTTGCAGGAGATAGTGGCTGGAAGTGTGGCAGAGGGAGAGCGCAAGATGGCACCTGCCAGGCCTCAGATTTTGGAGAGTATTTGAGTAGGTCTTCCATGTCTTAAATTGGATGCCTGCCCCTCAGGCTGAAGCTTTAAGATAAGGAACTAGCCTCTCACAAAAATGTCTGGGCACTTTTCAGTCAGCTGCATCTGCTCTTTGCCCTGGAGTGATGAGTCGTCAGGCATTTAAGAAGCTGTTTCTCAGATTGGCATAGCCAAGTGGGTCTTGTAGGCAAGCTCCTTTGGCTTTCAAAGCTAGTTTTGGGAGCTCATCTCTGAGGGGCAGGTCTTAAAAGTTGGGGTGCCAGATGTCGGGTTCAAACCCTTCACCCTTTAGGGAGAAGCTCGGGGTCAGGAGTTCCCTCCTGATTGTGGGTTGCTGTGCGAGGTGAGGTTTATGCTGAGATGCGGAAACAGAGCTGAGTGACTTGCTTTGTTGATTTGGATTAAGTAGTATTTTTAGGACTATAGAGTGGGAATCAGCACACTATGCCCCTTCGCCTATTTTTGTAGGGCTTTGAGTTAAGAATGGTTGGGATAAAATGCCACAAAGACCTAGGCCACGAAGCTTAAAATGTTTACTACCTGGACTTCTACTGAAAAGTTTGCCAACTCCCAATATAAAGCAATGTGTATTAAAGCACCGCTGGGTGAAATGTGTACCTGTGAAATGGTAGGTTTATATTACAACAGTGGTTCGTCTTTTTTGGGTGGGAAGTCACAGATCTGAGTTGTAAAACTGAGCTCTGCCCTAAGAACGCACATATACTAAATTGTGCCTATGTCCATTCCAGCCAAGATGGCCCCCAAGTTAAGAATCTTTGTGCTGTTGGGGCACCTGGGTGGCTCAGTGGGTTAAAGCCTCTGCCTTCGGCTCAGGTCATGATCCCAGGGTCCTGGGATCGAGCCCCACATGGAGCTCTGCTCAGCAGGGAGCCTGCCTCTCTGCCTACTTGTGATCTCTGTCAAATAAATAAAAATCTTTAAAAAAGAGAGAAGAAAAATCTGTACTGTAGTAATTAGTCCTGCTTGAGCTGCCAGAATTAGGGCCTGCAGGTGTATGATCTACCTTCCTAAAAGCCCTATCTCCAGTCGGTCACTTTGGGAGTTAGGCTTCAACGGTGTGCACGCGTGTGCCTGTGTGTGTGTGCGCGCGTGTACAACCCAGTTCAGTCCACAGTCCACAGATCCTGCCTCTTTAATCTCTGTGAGAAGGCATGCTTTCTAAAGGTGTTTTGCTCCTGAATCCCATGTACTACTTATATGGTAGGGAATATTTGTTGAAATAATGAATGTTGGCCATCAGCTTGATGTACAAGAAAACTCACAGGGGCGCCTGGGTGGCTCAGCCGTTAAGCGTCTGCCTTCGGCCCAGGTCAAATCCCAGGGGCCTGGGATCGAGCCCCGCATCGGGCTCTCTGCTCTGCAGGAAGCCTGCTTCTCCCGCTACCATTCCCTCTGCTTGTGTTCCCTCTCTCGCTGTGTTTCTCTCTGTCAAATAAATAAAATCTTTAAAAAAAAAAAAAACTCAGAGGATGTAAGATTCTAATTTAAGTGTCACATTAAAATACTGTAGCAATTCTGAGAAACTAAGAATAATCAAGGAAAGTTTTTTTTTTCCTTTTTTAAATTTTTTTTAAAGATTTTATTTGACAGAGATCACAAGTAGGTGGTGGGGGGGTGGCGCGGAAAGCAGGCTCCCCGCTGAGCAGAGAGCCCGATGCAGGGTTGGATCCCAGGACCCTGAGATCATGACCTGAGCTGAAGGCAGAGGCTTTAACCCACTGAGCCACCCAGGCACCTCGGTTTATTTCCTTAAATGAGAGAACTTCCTGTGCTTCAAACTATCTGCATGTAAGGCCTTGCTGGCATTAGGACATTTGGAGTCTAAGAGTGGAAGCCAAAGCTTGAAATGGTTGATGTAAAGATTCTGGATAATCAGGAGGAGCAGGTGAGATCTGGAGTCTTAACTATGTATTTAAGAACTGATTGGAAAAACAGTTCATAATCTTGGCAGAAAAAAAGATGTTACATTATGTAATTTTATCTGGGCTAGAAAGAAGATCTAACATTTAAGAGTGCACACGAAGTTGTTTTGAACAGTAGTGACTATTTTGAAGAATTTAAGGGATGAACTTCAGGAAAACTGACTGCTAACTGCCAGTGAAAAGACTCCACTCGCACTGAGTGGCCCTGGGAAAACCAGGCCGGTGGTTTGTGTTTGGGGAGGGGCATGGTTCCAAGACAGTGCTATCTCTTTGGCTGTGTAGGAGTTTTTGTCCTGAGCTGTGAATTTAGTTCAAAGCCAAAAGCTTGGAAGGGCGGGATAAGCCCCCCCCCTACTATTTTCCTCCATTCAGAGGAAGAGCTGATAAAAACTTGCGGGGTTTTGTGTCTAGGTTAAGAACTTCAACCCTGAGTTTGCCTTTCGAAAGGTCCTTGTGAGACGGGACCATTTACATCAAAACCATGGTTCGGCTTCTGATTCCTCCCTCAGCAAACTGAGGTGGCTTTACATTTAGAGGACTGTGCCGACACATGCAGCATGGGGTGTGTGTTTAGGTTAATAAAGGCTAATGCGATTTTGTAGTTCCAATAAAAGGGTTTTTTAACCCAGTAATCTAATACCCTACATAAGTAACATCAGAAATATAACTAGCAATTTTTAGTTGTTTTTTTTTTTAAGATTTTATTTATTTGACAGAAACACAGCAAGAGAGGGAACACAAGCAGAGGGAATGGTAGCAGGAGAAGCAGGCTTCCTGCTGAACAGGGAGCCCGATGTGGGGCTCGATCCCAGGACCAGGGCTGAAGGCAGACGCTTAACGACTGAGCCACCCAGGCGCCCCTTTTTTTTTTTAGTTTTTTAAGAAGTTATTTTACGGAGGAAGGTGGCGGCAGAGGGTGAGGGACAGGGAATCCAGGCAGACTGAGCTGAGCCTGACCTGGGACTTGATCCCATGACCTGAAACCAAGAGTTAGATGTTCAACCACCTGCCCCACCCGGGTGCCCCAGAAATTTAAGCTAAATTTACAAATAGTTGCTTCAACAAGAGAATGGACACAATGCTTTGCATTTAAAAACTTATCTGAACTAATTTGAGTCACTTTTATTTATTGTCTCTATTTTCCAAGTTTTGGCGCCCAAACTTGGCAAACATCATGGAGGTCTGTACAAACATGCATATACATATATACACTCACACGTTTAAGTTTAAAGCCTCAGTTCCTCATTAAACCTTGTACTCAGGCTCCTGTTAAAAAGAAGGAAAGGGGTAAGAATCAGGGGAAACATGAATAAATCCCAATTGACAACTTCCTTGTTACAAAATAAAGCAGGCACCTTAAGGCAAAATCCATCACCTTACTAAAACTTCCACTAAGCCCCAGCCTCAGATATTTACAAGAAAATAAACAAACACCCCATACATACTCCAATGTGGTTTAATGACAAGCTAGCTGAGGATATGTTCTGTTGTTATTTCAGGTAAAACAGTTAAAATTTCAGTGATTAAAATTTCAGGTGTTAAAAACTATAACTACAAGCAAGGTCATCATTATACTCTGAAGCTGAATTCTTCACTTATATTTAAATTTCTATGCAAATCCAGGACAGTAACATTCAGGCTTTATAATTAAAATACTAATGTTTGGTGACTAAAGAGTAAACAGGACTAGTTTACTCGAGGTCGTTTGAGTTTATTTTTCTCGTTAGGAGCTTTCCTCTTCTGTGATAATCCAGGCCCAGGTTCCTTATTATTTGGAAGAAATGAAATTGCTTCTGGTAGACAGTAATTTTCTACTTGAGGAGGGGATTCCTATAAAAGAGGGGAAAAAACATTGTTCATTTTTTTTTCCCTTGACTGTGCTCTCAAACCAGAAAAACTTAAAATTGGTCTCAAGGTACACTACTTAGCATATCACATTTAGGGAACAGAATCTGTTCAAAATCTTACCTTTTATCAGAAAAATTTACAGCTCAGGTTTTAAAAAATCTTTAAACAGGTGAGGTAAGTGTTTATTCCTCATTTTACAGATAAGATAAAAAAAGGCTAAATAACATAACTAGCAGGTGGCAAAGCCAAAATTGATACACTTGCCTCTAAAACCTTTGCAATTCTTTGTCACAACCACATTCCAACCTTAAATGACCTGTCCCTCCTTATTACAAGTGTGATAAAACTTACTTTTCTAGCAAGATGGCAGACTGGATGACATGAAAATGAATCACAATAGTGGGTGAGTGCCTTTTGATTCAACTCTTCCCTGATAACTTCTGACCCAAAGATATGAAAAGCAACTACCACGAGACACTGAAGAGGAAATGAGATCAGGCAAATACCAGAGGGGTTGACACTGGGGAGGGAGTGAATTTCTCTTCATTTTTTGTTAAGGAGAAGTCCATATCATGTGGGCTAAGCCGCAATAGAAAACATGTATTAATGGTCTGAAACCAAAGCCACTGGAAAATGAAGTGGGAAATCCCGGGCCGGAGCAGGGGGAAGCCCCAACCTTGGTAATGAACTCTGCCCAAATCTTTGTCCTCTCACCATGGATGGGCAGTGGAGGCTCAAGTAAGGCTAAAGACATGAGCCCCCCTCACTGCAGAAGGTCCCTGTTAAATGGAATACTGTGCAGCCAGCAAGAGAAACGAAATCTGGCCATTTGCCATGATGTGGATAGAACTGGAGGTATTATGCTAATCGAAATAAGTCAGTCAGAGAAAGACAATTATCACATGATCTCTCTGATATGAAGAATTTGAGAGGCAGGGCAGGGGGAGGGAAATGAAACGGGATGGGGAAGGAGACAAACCATAAGAGACTCCTAGACTCATGAAATGAACTAAGGGTGGCTGGGAGGCGGGTGAGTAGGGATAGGATGGCTGGGTTATGGACATTGGGGAGGGTATGTGCTATGTGGTAAGTGCTGTGAAATGTGTAAGCTTGACGATTCACAGACTTGTACCCTGGGACAAATAATACATTACGTGTCTTAAAAAAAAAAAAGTCCCTGTTAAGCAAATAGAATGGCTCTCCCCTAAGGGATGTAATGGAATCGAGTTTTTACAGCTTAGACACATACAAAATTACTCCACAACTGAAGAACATGACCCATTCCCAAACCAATCAGAATCCAAAAACCCAAAAAAGGTACTTAAAACATATGTATTAAAAACTATAGAATGTTCATGAAAGAAATCAAAGACTTACATAGATATGCTGTGTTCATTGGCTGAAAGACTGAACACAGTGAAGAGGTCAATTCATTCAAATCAATCTGTAGGCTTAATGTGATTCCTATCAAAATTGTAGCAAGATGTTTTTGTAGGCATATAAATAACTTATTTAAAAACTTATATAAAAGGAATAGGCCCTAGAAAAGCTAAAATCATTTTGAAAGATGCTATTCAGAGGGAAAGACCTCCAACATACACCAAACAATTTTGACAAAGGGGCAAAAGCAACTAAGTGGGGGATAGTTCTTTTATGGTGCAGCAACTGGACATTCTGAGATAACTTTTTTGTGACCTAAACTTCACAACTCCTATGACACCAAAGGCGTTTCCTCTTGACTAGTCGCTCTGAAACTGCAAAGTAAAACCACGGTGAGGGACGCCTGTGTTGGCTCAGAGGGTTAAAGCCTCTGCCTTCAGCTCAGGGTCCTGGGATCAAGCCCTGCATCAGCTCTCTGCTCAGCAGGGAGCCTGCTTCCCCCTCTGCCTACTTGTGATCTGTCAAATAAATAAAATCTTAAAACACTTAACACTGGTAGGAATGTAAAATACGACCACTCTGGAAACATACTCTTAGGAATTTATCCCAGTGCAATGAAATTTTATTTTTCACACAAAATATGTGCAAAAAATGTTCATAGTAGCTTTACTCATAACAGCCCCAAAGTAGAAACAACCCAGATGTCCTTCAATAGGTTAATGGTTAAGCTGTAGTGTAGTGTATCTGAACTGTTCAACAAAAAAGTAATAAAATTACCGATACAAGCAACCGTTGAATGATTAAAGAATTTTCTTTTAAGGATTTTGTCCATTTATTTGACAGCCGGAGAGAGAGCACAACCCACTGAGCCACCCCAAAGAATTAAAAAAAAAAAAAAAAAGTTATATGCTATATATAGTATATAACTATGGATTCCTTTTAAGGAATATATATATATGTATATATAGTATATAATATATATAGTATATATATAGTATATAGAATATATATATATGTATAGTATATAAAAATGGATTCCTTTTAAGAAATAAACAACAGATCAGCGATTGACAGATATGAGAGACTGCGGAAACTTCCCAGAGACTGGGAAAAGATAAAAGGCAAAATGAAGGATTGATGTAGTGACAGACTCGTGAGGTACAAGTGGGGAAATCACGATAAGCGAGAATTGTATCAAGTTAACATCCTGGCTGTAATAATACTGTACTCTAGTTTTGTGAGATGTCATCCAGTGGGGGAAACGGTATTATTTCTTGCATGTAAAGCTATAATTACCTCCAAATAAAAGCAGCACATCTTGCTCATGACCCAGATGTTAGAAATAAAAAGCCGATAAATAGAAACTATAAAAATCAGTGAAGTTGGAGACAGATAAACAGGAATTAGTCAGAAAACACAAAAATGATTGCAAACAAAGTAACCATGGGCTGAGAGACCTGTGGGCCAATGTCAAAGTGTACAAGTGGTTAAATTCCCATATAGATAGGAAAGAAGGGAGCAGAGGTAATGGTCAAAATTTCTCAAATTTGGTGAAAGAAGACTAAAGAGGCTCTGCAGACACGGAACAGGATTAATATAAAGAAACCACACCTGGAAATATAAATGGTGAAAATCAAAGATGAAACAGCCAGAAAAATAAAACTTAGACACTGCATTGCATACGAGAAAAATTCAAATTACCACTAACTTCTTAGAAACAATGGAGGCCAGCAGAAAGTGGAACCTTTAGTAGAAGAAAAAACACTATCAACCCCAAATCCTATGCTCTACAAACAGATCCTTCAAGTATAAAGGTAAAACAGACACTCTCAAATAAAACTAGAATTGGTCCCATCAGATTTGTACTACAAATCAAAGTTTTGGAATGAAGGAAAACTGATAGCAGATAGGATAAATATATTATTCCTTTTAATTTCCTCAAAATACACAGGATAGTTTAAGCAAGTTTTGCTTTAAGGCAGAACCCTGTTCTGTGGAACTAAAAGACAGATGGAAAATACACAAGTCTACAGCAAGTTTGCTGGCCCCTGCTTTACACCAAAGAACCAAACGTTAACTATCTCAGGCTATCTGGGACAGACATCTCTGTTGCAACTACTCAGCCCAGCTGTCGCAGCGCAAAAGCAGAAGAGAGAACATGTAAATGAGTGAATGGAGCCGTTTCCAGTAAATGGAGTTTCCAGTAAAACTCTGTAACACAAGCAGTGGACAGAGTTTGGCCTGTGGGCTACAGTTTACTGGCCCCCGGTTTAAAGGATAGGGGAAGTAAAGGAACCTATATGACTGCAAGATTTCTACATTCTATGTGAAGTGGCACAGTATCATTCTAGCTAAGACTGTAAAAAGTTAAGTATATTATAATCCATACAGCAAAACACACCCTGCCTCCAACCAAAAAAAGGGCAAGAAAGGAAGAACACGAACAAAGACAAATTGAAAATTGCAAAAAACCCTAAATCCAATCATATCAATAGTTACATGATGGAATAAACATTCTAAAGAATAAAAAAGACCCAATGACACCTTTTTTTAAAATTTGACAGAAATCACAAGTAGGCAGGGGCCTCGATCCCAGGACCCTGAGAGCATGACCTGAATCAAAGGCAGAGGTTTTAACCCACTGAGCCACCCAGGCGCCCCAATGATACCCTTTTTAAAAGAAAATTCCATTTATAATTGCATCAAGAAAAAAATACCTAGGGACAAATTTAAGGAGATAAGACTTGTACATTGAAAATTAGATGACACTGATGAGGAAAAACTGAAAATGATACAAATAAATGGAAAGATATTCCACGCTCCTGGAATGGAAGAATTAACACTATTAAGATGTCCACACTACTCAGAGCAATCTACATAGTCAATGCAATTCCTATTAAAATTCCAATGGCATTTTTTTTCTAGAAATACAACAAACAATCCTAAAATTTGTACGGAATCACAAAGACTCCAAATAGCCAAAACAATCTTGAGAAAGGAAAAAAAGCTGGAGGTACCATGCTCCCTGATTTTAAACTGTTTTACAAAGCTATGGTAACCAAACAATATGGTACTAGCACACAGACACATAGGTCAATAGAACAGAAAACCCAGAAATAAACCCAGGCATACACAATCAAAGGGGCCAAGAACATACAATAGGAAAAGCACAGTTTCTTCAATAAGTGGTGGTAGAAAAAATAGACCGCTATATACAAAAGACTGAAACAGGACCACTATCTTACACCATACACAAAAATAAAATGGATTAAAGATTTGGATGAAAGATGTAACACACGAAACTATAAAACTAAAAACATACGTCATGAGCTCCTTGACATTGGTCTTGGTAAAAACTTTTGGGATTTCACACCAAAATGAAAGGTACCACAAGCAAAAATTAACATGTGGGGAGACATCAAACTAAAAAGCTCAAATAGCAAAGGACGACATCAGCAAAAAGAAAGGTAACCTAAGAAAGGGAGAAAATATTTGCAAATCATCTATCTGATAGGGGTTAATATCCCAAACAATCTGATTAAAAAATGGGCACGGGATCCGAACATTTTCCCAAAGACACAGATGGTCAACAGGTATACAAAAAGATGCTCAATGTCACTAATCATCAACGAAATGCAAATCAAAATCATAGAGATGTTTACCTACTTCACGTTAGAACAG
>JAQQSY010006178.1:0-11195 GCA_028646535.1 Procyon lotor | reverse complement strand
ACAACAAAAAGAAATCAAAGGCATCCAAATTGGCAAAGAAGTCAAACTCTCACTCTTTGCAGATGATATGCTACTTTATGTGGAAAATCCAAAAGACTCCACTCCAAGACTGCTAGAACTCATCCAGGAATTCAGTCAATTGTCAGGATATAAAATTAATGCCCACAAATCAGTTGCATTTCTATACCCCAACAGCAAAACAGAAGAAAGAGCAATTAAGGAGCCTATCCCATTTACAATTGCACCCAAAACCATAAGATACCTAGGAATAAACCTAACCAAAGAGGCAAAGAATCTGTACTCAGAAAACTACAAAGTGCTCATAACAGAAATTGAGGAAGACGCCAAGAAATGGAAAAATGTTCCATGCTCATGGATGCACAAGAAAAAATATTGTGAAAATGTCTATTCTACCTGAAGCAATCTATACATTTAATGCAATCCCTATCAAAATACCATCAATTTATTTCAAAGAAATGGAACAAATAATCCTAAAATTTATATGGAACCAGAAAAGACCACGAGTAGCCAGGGGAATTTTGAAAAAGAAAACCAAAGTCGGCGACAACACAATTCCTGACTTCAAACTCTATTACAAAGCTATAATCATTAAGACAGTGTGGTACTGGCATAAAAACAGACACATAGATCAATGGAACAGAATAGAGAGCCCAGATATGTACCCCCAACTCTACGGTCAACTGATCTTCGACAAGGCAGGAAAGAATATCCAGTGGAAAAAAGACAGTCTCTTCAACAAATGGTGTTGGGGAAACTTGTCAGCCACATGCAGAATGAAACTGGACCATTTCCTTACACCGCACACAAAAATAGACTCAAAATGGATCAAAGACCTCAATATAAGACAGGAATCCATCAAAATCCTGAAGGAGAACACAGGCAGCCATCTCTTCGACCTTAGCTGCAGCAACTTCTTCCTAGAAACATCTCCAAAGGCAAGGGAAGCAAGGGCAAAAATGAACTATTTGGACTTCATCAAGATCAAAAGCTTTTGCACAGCAAAGGAAACAGTCAACAAAACCAAAAGACAACTGACAGAATGGGAGAAGATATTCACAAATGACATATCAGATAAAGGGTTAGTATCCAAAATCTATAAAGAACTTCTCAAACTCAGCACCCAAAGAACAAATAATCCGATCAAGAAATGGGCAGAAGATATGAACAGACATTTCTGCAAATAAGACATCCAAATGGCCAACAGACACATGAAAATGTGCTCCACATTACTCAGCATCAGAGAAATAGAAGTCAAAACCACAGTGAGATACCACCTCACACCAGTTGGAATGACTAAAATTAGCAAGTCAGGAAATGACAGATTTTGGCGAGGATGTGGAGGAAGGGGAACCCTCCTATACTGTTGGTGGGAATGCAAGCTGCTACAACCACTCTGGAAAACAGTATGGAGGTTCCTCACAAAGTTGAAAATAGAGCTACCCTGCGACCCAACAATCGCACTATTGGGTATTTACCCCAAAGATACAAATATCGTGATCCGAAGGGGTACGTGCACCTGAATATTTATATCAGCAATGTCCACAATAGCCAAACTATGAAAAGATCCTAGATGCCCATCAACAGATGAATGGATAAAGAAGATGTGGTATATATATACAATGGAATACTATGCAGCAATCAGGAGAAATGAAATCTGGCCATTTGGAATGATGTGGATGGAACTGGAGGGTATTATGCTAAGTGAAATAAGTCAGTCAGAGAAAGATAATTATCACATGATCTCTCTGATATGAAGAATCTGAGAGGCAAGGTGGGGGTTTGTGTGGGGTTGGGGGAGAAAAATGAAACAGGAAGGGATAGGGAGGGAGACAAACCATTAGAGACTCCTAGACTCACGAAACGAACTAAGGGTTGCTAGGAGGTGGGGTGGTAGGGATAGGGTAGCTGGGTTGTTGACATTGGGGAGGGTATGTGCTATCTTAAGTCCTGTGAAATGTGTAAGCCTGAAGATTCACAGACATGTGCCCTGGGGCAAATAATACATTATATGTTAATAAAAAAATTAAGAATTTAATTTAATAAATTAAGAAGTTGATGGTCTTAATAAATTAAGAATTTAGGCATGACGAAGATAATGATGATGAAGATAATGATGATAGTGATGATGATGATGATGATATTTGTGGCCATATCAAGAGAATCAAGGAAACGGAGAAGGAAGTATGTTCTGTCAATTTGGGGAGTATTGAAGATTGCCTTGGATAGACAACTGTTTACATGAATATTTGCACATGGATAACTGGGAGTAGATTGTACTTGGTAGTATATCTATAGAGTTGTCTTCAGAGGCTGGGATTTCACATAAGGAAAATCTATTGGTCAAATATTAGTCAAGACTTTGGCTATTTTTTTCTATAAAGTTTAACATTTTCCATCATTTAAAAATATTACATTTTATATTAATATTTTTAAAATTTTTTAAATTTAAACCTATTATTTAATATTAAGATTATAAACTCCAGGGGCACTTGGGTGGCTCAGTTGGTTAAGCATCTGCCTTCAGCTCAGGTCATGCCTCAGGATTTTGGGATAGAGCCCCCCATCAGACACCCTGCTCAGCTGCGCATCTGCTCTTCCTTCTCCTTTTGCCTGTTGCTCCTCCTACTTGTACTCTCTCTTTCTGTCAAATAAATAGATAAAATATTTTTAAAAAGATTATAAACTCCTAAGTATCACTCTGTTTAAGAAATAAGACATTAATGATACAGTCGAGGTTCTCTGGGTACCTGTCCTTCATCATAATCTCATTTCTCTCTATCAGAGAGAACTAATCTGGTCTTGGGGTTAATGTATAGCATGAATTCAGCCATCATACCTGGCTTTCTAAAACATAACACAGAGTCCACTGGGGGTGAAGGAAGGCTTTGGAGAAGAGCATGGGCCTTTAGAATACTGAGGCTTGCATGACCATTTTGCTGTTGGAATGCCATGGGGAGTTGCCTTCCTGAAGCTTTCTTAGCCCAACAGCCTGTGATCTAAGAAATGTATGCATTGTCTCTTAGGCTATGTTTAGTAGAACATGAAGATTAACATATCATATCTTTCCTGTAAACAGATCCTCCTAGTTTCAGTAGGACCCTTGTCATAACACTCCATGCTCCAGGAACAGTGATAAGGATTTGTGATTAAGGACTGATAAAAGCAGGAGCAAAGAAAAGAAAAGTGTCTTGGCCTCTGAGTGTTGACCCCCTTGCCTTCTGTTGGTACAGGAATTGTTGGCTATTCCTGGCAATTTGGGAGACTTTAATTTTTTAATTGAGCTTTCCCAGGTCACACTAGAGTAAAATCTTTTTTTTTTTTTTAAGATTGTATTTAATTATATGACAGAGAGAGACACAGTGAGAGAGGGAACACAAGCAGGGAGAGTGTGAGAAGGAGAAGCAGGCTTCCTGCTGAGCAGGGAGCCTGATGTGGGGCTTGATCCCAGGACTCTGGGATCATGACCTGAGCTGAAAGCAAATGCGTAACCATCTGAGCCACCCAGGCGCCCTAGAGTAAAATCTGGTACTAAGCCTTTCTGGAGGCAGACTTGTAACAAATTCTCAGAGCTTTTATTTAACCGCTATTACTCAGGCTAAGATGGATTCTTGGTTTATTTTTCTTTACCAGTGGGCAGATTTTTTGCAAGTCCAACCTTTTAGTGAGAGTGGGACCTTTCATGGGTTCTTACTTTGAAATGGGTTGCCCATGTCAATTTTCTACCATGTGTGGGCTGAAGTCCTGCCCTATCTCCTGGGGCTGATGGGGCCATTAGAACATAAGCCTCCTGGTTACTTACCCTCTCCATTCCTAGCTCCCTTTCTCCCCCCACAGGCAAGCAGAAGTTTTGTTTTTTGTTTATTTCTGATCTCTATTTCCTCATTCATTTCTGGCCTCTGGGAATTTCCTTTTCTTTCTTATAAGCTTAGCTCTACATTCAAAAGGATGCTTGTATTTTTGTTCAGGGTTTTTAAATCTCCCATATTGTCAAAAATATAAGTGTCCCTGTAGATTTTTCCAATTAGGTGGTCTACTTTATGACTCCCAAGAGTAACACGTTTGTTTGCCATTGTACCTCTATCATTTAGCAAGTTGGAGCCACTTGCCTTCTACAAAATTCTCAGCTACATCAAGCACTTTCTCACTTTGCTGTTTTCTCTATCTAGAACACTATTTCCCAGAAACTGGCTTATGATATTTTAGGTCTCAGTTTAAATGTTTTTTCAACACAGTCTCTTAAGGACCACTCTTTCCAAAGTGGTCTATCAATGAGGTATCCTTGTCATCTTATTTTATTGTTTATTATTTATTTATTGTTTTTATAATACATATTTGAAATTATTTTTTTCATTTTTTTTCTATTTATTCATTGAATATCATTTCTACCTTCCATAATAAGGTCTTTGAGAGCAGGCACCTTGACTGTCTGATTTGGTATCATATATGCCTGGAACAGCAATTAGTACACAGAAGGCTTTCAATAAATATTTATTATCTTGGTACTGCAAACATTCTTTCATTATCTGTAGGTCACATAAGATTTAACCATGGAAGATTTCATATTTTATTCTGTGTTTTAAAAAATCTTTCTGGAAGGTAGAATTTTGGAACAATTCTAGCTTGTCAAGCAACCCAGCAACAAAAGAAGCAAGTAGAATCATAATGAATGAATGAATGAATGAATAAAAGAATTCTTACTTAAGTAAAGAATTCTGCCATATACTATTTCATGGTGGTAAATCTGCTTAATTCAACATCTTCCATCTAAAAGTAATTTGGCACCATTGTAGATGATCAAGCACTAATAGCTATAAGGGAGAAACATTTGGAATCTTCTCAGAAAGTGAAGCTCTGAAGAGCAATGATTTAGAAAGTCTATGAGTGTAGGAGAAAACATTTCAGGTACATTAAACATGGAAATCAAACATGAAAGAGAAAAAAAAAGTAAAGGTCATGAGAAAAGGTTGAGAATCATTGACTTTCCAGTTTGTCAATTTGGTCAACAGACATTTTTGAGTACTTGTAATATCTGCCAGCACTAGGGATCAGCATGATAAAGACATGCATAGGCATTTATTTAATCCATGATCCCACCCTCGAACCACAATGGTTTCACCTAGACTGCATATTAGAATTGCCTGGGGACTTTAGAAAATTTTCATGCCTAGGCTGAATTTCATATTAACTAAATCAGAATTAGAATTAGGTGAGACCTGAGCATCAATATTTTTTATAGTTCCCCAGGGGATTTCACAGTGCAGTCAAAGGGAACAGTTACTGCTCTGCCACATTCCTACCAAATGATCATCTACCTTGAGCTGAAATGATTCTGTACCTGAAGCTTAGAGAAGAGAGGCATTGCCATTTGCAATGATGTGGACAGAGCTAGAGAGTATTATGTTAAGCAAAATAAGTCAGCCAGAGAAACAAATACCATATGATTTCACTCATATATGGAATTTAAGAAACAAAACAGATGAACCTAGGGTAAGGGAAGGAAAAATAAAATAAGATGAAAACAGAGAGATAGGCAAACCATAAGAGACACTGAACTCTAGGAAACAAATAGGGTTGCTAGAGGGGAAGTAGGTGGGGAGATGAGATAATTGGGTGATGGACATTAAGGAGGGCACTTGATGTAATGAACACTAGGTGTTATATTCAACTGATGAATCGCTAAATTCTACCCCAGTAACTAATAATACAGTACAGGTTAACTGAATTGAATTTAAATAAAGAATTAAAAATAATATAATAAAATAAGAGAGGCATTTTACCTATTTCCTTGCACTATTACATTCCCAGAACCTGAGAACTGGTGAGTGCTAAAAAATTATTGAATGAATGAGTGGAAATCTTCAATGAACTCCTAAAGCAATATATGTAACATGGAGAGTACTGATCAATAAAAAATATTTCCTGTATTATTAGAGAAGTATGTTGTCCTCAGTTCTGAGTTCTATATAGTTTTCCCAAACATACCCCTGGAATCTCATCCCCATTTACTGAGGAAGCAGATGGTGTCTCTGATTGATACATTTGGGCAGAACAAATAGGCATGATTGATTCAGCCTTGACTTTCCTCCTCTTAGAAGTGTTGGGAACATGGAAATATACTTTCCTATGGGAACACTGCCCTTGTAAGGAGCCCTCCTCATCCAGTGTTCTTTGGAACAAGAAATCTGCCTAATTCTAAGATTGGCTTTCATACTAAGAGTATCTTTCCAGTTGAACTCCATCATTAATAAGGATAATGGTTTGATCTTTAGCTACGACTCCTTCATTCTTCTAAAAAAATCTCAGGAATCAAGTAGCAAAGGTGGGTGTTATTTATTATAGGCCTTATCAAAATTTCAAATACTTATAATTAAACTGATTCTGTGACTGAACGCATCTCTGGTTTTTGGACATAGAAGAAAAAACCCACTTTCACCTGACAACATTTTGAATATTTAATGATGGCTGCCATGTCCACCCCTCTTGAGTTTTTTTCTTTTTTCTTTATATAGGTATATTATTCCAGTTATTTCAGATTCTTCAATAACATATTTTGGGGTGTCTCTCATAATCTATTCTCCTCTTGAGGCATTTTGCTTTATGTCTGTTTTTTAACTATGATGCCCAGAAATGAATCCAAGGCTTCCTTCAATAACTGGAAAGAGAAAAGAGATATTTATGCTAGAGTAAGTTTGCCTTTTTAAAAAGCCAGATTGGAAAAACCAACTATGTATATCTCCAATTTTTGTATCTGTATTTGTATGCTTATTTATTTTCCTAAATAAAATGTAAGGGATCAAACTATTGTCCCATATAGCTGATGATTCAAAAATATTTTTCCACTGTAAAATGGAGGCATTCATTCAATTCAACTTGAAGAAACAAAAACAAGATAAATTTTATTAGATCAACATTTACTTGAAACATTGAGACTAAAACTATAAAATATATTTGTAGTTCTTAATACTTTTTGAAATAGATAAATGATAGATAATAAATAATTATGATGAAGATAGATAAACAATAGATATACTTAGTTATGTTATTTACAATGCTACCCATACATATCCTTCCATAAAAAATAAAATATACATTTATTCAAGTAGAAGTATAAGCAGGTCCAACTATATGAGATTAGTGAATAGAGGCAGAATAAAATAACTCAAATTTCTCTTAGAAAGAATACGAAAACTAAAAACATGGGCAAATGCTTATATCCTGCAGCAAAAGAGCACTTAAGCAGTTGAGTATATCTATTTACTTCATAAGCACTTATCAGTGTGAGCCTGCAGTTTTGACAGCAATCCCTGATTTGAATGAAAAAGATTAGCAGAGACCAAAAAAAAGAGATGATTCTATACTATAATTTCATGAGTCATGGGGAAGAACTCAAGGAGGAAAATAGTGAAGTTGGTGCAAACTAAATTCCTATTCATGTGTGTCCCTTTCTATACCTAAAGGTGGCTGAGATTTGGCAAACAAAATTATCTTGCTGAAATATACAGCAATTTCCCAACACTGGAATTCAATATAGCCCAACAGAGTGACGAATTGTAGGCCCAGGGAGAAGTATTGCTGAGTCCAGCCATGAAATTTCACACAGGAAAGGAATTCACATCTGTTCTTAAATGACAATAAACCAGAAAGATAGAAGATTGATTCCAGAGGCTCTGCAAATGTTATAGCTGTTAAAGTACATGGAGACTTAAAGGCATTCCCTTCTCTATGTGTAGACATCAGGCTAGTAATCCATTCAGCAGGAAAACAAGCTAACAAGCAGTTTATGCTACCTGAATTGTGTTTTCTAAACATAAAGGGGTGAAGATTGTGGTGGTGATTCACTTTTAAAGATTCAGAATCTGCTTCCATAAACATCTTTCAGTGCTCTATGCCAGGACTTATGCAAGGCGTTTGAAATCTCTTACCCTACTTGTTATTCACTGTGAGCAATTCTGCAAATATCTGCAAATAAGATGGTTCTTTCAAATGATGCAATCAGGATAGAGAACGCACATGTCATAGTAAGCATTAACATGAATAAAATATTATAGGTAATAATGAAATGGAACCCACATTAAACAAATATATGATGAAACATACTTTGGAATAATGATGTAGTTTTGAACCAATTAAAAATGAAAGTAATGAACTAAAATTCTTTTCCCTCCTGCTTCTACATTCTTTTTATTTCTTTTTCCACTTCTTTTTTGCCAATCTTTCAAGTCTCTGTCAAGGGTTTTTTCTTCCCAGAAAGGATTTTGAAGGATAAGATCTTAGCATCTGATAATAGATTAGTTATAAGAAGGAAAATATGCAATAGACAATGTATCAAGTTCACTCTCTGGTCCATAATGTAAACTTCTTTATCTTTCAGAAATGAGCAGGAATGATAGACCAAGATCTCAGGGGGAAGCAAGGAGAAAACAGAAAGGCAGGAGGAAACAAATATCTCACGCTTGCTTTGTTCTCTTCCATAGTGCTGTTTGCCCATCTTCCTGTTTCTTTCCTTTTAAAACCTTATATTCTTCCCAATTCTCTTCATTTGTTGAAGTAGAAGGTCTTCATAGTCTCAACTTACCCGATGTATAGAAATTGCAAAGACACACCTTTACAATTACACTTGCAACACATAACTGTGCAAATATATCTTCTCTATCACTTATTCTGAAGTGCCTAAAATTAAAACCGATAAAAGAGGTTATCTATACAGGAAATATTAAGTAGTTATTAATTAAAATAAAAGCATATATTCTTGTCATATGACCACAATACATTGTCAAGGTAAAAATAAAGATACAGAAGAGTATGTAAAATATGATAGTATTTTTATAATTTTTTTTATTTAAGCATACAACTTTTATAACTAAAAATAGGAAGGATATGCATGAAAATGCAGTGATTATATCTGAGTGATAGGTGTCTGGATAATTTAAATTTTCTTCCTTACACTTTTCTGAATTGTTTGGGTTTTTTTTTCAGGGTTTATGACTTATGCTTATATATTTTTGAAACACAAAAAGTGGACAAAATCAGGAGTAAGTGGCTGAGCTGGGACTTGAACTCTGTTTTGACTCTTGACTATGTCACTCTGAAGCCCCTGGTACATTCCATTATAATATAAGTGCCTCCAATCTAATCACAAACATGATAAGGAGGAAATGAAACAAATGTAACAGCAATAGAAGGCTGGAGGATGAAGGGATAGAAATTAGGAAAGAAGTCTAATAATAGAAACCAAAAAGAAATTCTTCAGTTATTTGCAATTCTCTCTTTTGTTATTGTAGTTAGCCAAAAATAAAAGTAAGGGCCAAACTAATTGAGATAATAGGCTTATCTATTTATTTATTTATTCATTTATTTATCCATTATCTATTACAATTATCTAATAGGGACAGCTATTACTTATGTACTATCTAAATTTTTACAAAAGCATGTCTCTGTGGTATAATATGAGATGATGCAAACACTTGTGTGTGTGTGTGTGTGTGTGTGTGTGTGTGTGTTTAACATATAGGAAAGCATGTATACCTACAGTACTTATCAGAAAAGAAATATCACAGATTATTCTGAAACAAATATTTTTGTTCACATCTTTGAAAGCAATCTTTAAAACATTTCATACACACATTTTCTTTGCTTCATAATCAGAAGGAGCAAGTTATACATCTTTCTTCAACAGATTCACACCTAGGGTATCATATCAGACTTCCTGAATATATATATTTTTTCTCCTAAAATGATTCTTATACAGATTAAAAATTTTTTAAGATTTTATTTATTTATTTGTCAGAGAGAGAGAGCATGCACAAGCACGGGGAGGGGCAGGTAGAAGCTCCCTGTTGAGCAGGGAGCCTGATGTGGGATTTGCTCTGAGGGCCCTGGGATCATGACCTGAGCCAAAGGCAGACACTTAATTGACTGAGCCACTCAGGAATCCCCTTTACAGCTTAAAGTCAGAGATCAACAGAGCAAACTGTAGCTGTATAGATTTTGAAGATAGTCACAGCTTGGAAAAGTTATTAAAATGTATTCAATATTTCTAGTGTGGCTTTTAAAAATGGACTTAAATTTACTTGTATAAAAAATTTACTTGTACAAATACAGTTGTATTAAAATGATCACAAACCACTTCCATTTTCCTTCCTACACATATATTTGTTCTGTGATGTCTTCAGGCCTATTTCCTTTCCAGTCATTCTCATATGCTCCTACATTGTACTTCTAAGCTGTTTCAAGTCAGAGCCCAGGAAAATGTTCAGTGGAGCTCTATTTCCCTGTTGGCAAAATGTGCTTGTCTTCAACAATTTCAAAAGGTTGTCAGTTAAAAGGAGGCCAACTGATATCATATCTTTTGGTTAGAACATGAAATTCTCAATGTTATTATAACAAAAAATGTATCTTCCTTCTAATACAGGGAATTATAGATCAAAATAGAATTCTATTCAGTAAGTAGCTTGTTGAGTATCAATAACTATATGGTGAATAAAAACACAGAAATTCATTTTTAATGTAACTGGAATATATCAAATCTGGAATCTAAAAATAACTACTTTCCAAGTTTTTATCTACTGCTTTGTCAGAGATGAATGATATTTAAAATTTTGATCAGATAAATAGCATGTAGACAGTATTAACATCTCCAAGCCAGGTGTTCAAAACAAACTATGTGAGATATTCAGGAAGACTTTATTAGAAAAGTAGATATTTTCTACATTTTCATTACTTAATTCTCATTTTTATATTTTATAAAGTTTAGAACATATTCACATATGTGTTAGATATACATTATATACTCACAGTGAATATCAAAACATTTGAGTTGTGTGTTCAAATATGTTCCAATATGTAAAACCATTGTTCTAAGAAAATAAGACCCAAGCATACAAGAAGAAAGTAAATAGTATAGCCACACTGGTCCAGTAGGCTTCAAGTAGTAGAAAAATTATTTGGGAAATGAAACAAATAAATCACCTGGTGGAAAAACAATGTAGGACAGAAATTTTCCCAAAATGGTTGAATGAAGGAAATGGTAAATTGCAATACTAATAAAACTCTTAAAATTCAAGATAGAGAATCAACAAGGTAACGGATTGGCCTACTTTTCTATTTAGAGCAATTCAAAATCCTTCACCTAATAGAAATAAAACTTTAAGAAAGCTGGTTATAGAATTTTTTTT
>JAQQSY010006177.1:0-11195 GCA_028646535.1 Procyon lotor | reverse complement strand
ATCTCTCAACTGAGGAAGTGGGAGATTCTTTTTTTTTTTTTTTTAAGATTTTATTTATTTGACGGAGAGAGAGAGAGATCACAAGTAGGCAGAGAGGCAGGCAGAGAGAGAGGAGGAAGCAGGCTCCCCGCTGAGCAGAGAGCCCGATGCGGGGCTCGATCCCAGGACCCTGAGATCATGACCTGAGCTGAAGGCAGAGGCTTTAATCCACTGAGCCACCCAGGCGCCCCAAGAAATGGGAGGTTCTTAAAGGTTCAGGGAAGCACCCAAGGTCCTCGATCAGGAGCTCGTGGAATGGGACAGGATCAGGAACTAAGAACTCTGAGTCCTGGGGTGCCTGGATGACTCAGTGGGTTAAGCCTCTGCCTTCGGCTAGGGTCGTGATCTCAGGGTCATGGGATCGAGCCCCGCATTGGGCTCCCTGCTCAGCGGGGAGCCTGCTCCTTCCCCGTTCCCTCGTCTCTCTGCCTATTTGTGATCTCTCTTTCACTGTCAAATAAATCAATAAAATCTTAAAAAAAAAAAAAAAAAAAGCTCTGAGTCCTAGGCCAGTGGTTGCCCTGCCTGGATCCACCTGACTCAGAAGTGAGAGTCACACCCCAGGGTCTTGTCTAACACCCATCCCAGTGAACCACGATGGACAGAGTTCCCTCAAGGCACTCTGAAGGCCCCAAAGTGCCTTCAACTTTGACACGGGTCACACCGGTTACTGAGCCGGCCAGGCCACGCAGGAGGGGCTCCGGGCGTGGAGCACCCCCACCTATGCACTCCCCTCTGCCCCACAGATCTCTGCTCCCGGTAACTCCCTGTGTCATGCCCTAGGGATAAAGAAACTTCGAGTGTTACGCAATCGGCAAGAATGAGAAAAGCAAGCTGTTACTCTAATCCAGTCGTTCGGCCCTGCTCCTTCCAGTGCGGGTTATTAACAAACCATTTACCATTAACAGCAGCCTCGTACGTCAAGTGTTCTTCCACGAGCCTTCCAGAACATTCCACCTTCCATCAACTCTTCTATTTCCCACATGCTCTGTTTGGATACCGTGCCTCCAGCACTCAGCACTTTGTGTGCTAACCCCCCTGCACAGGCTCTTAGCTAGGATATCAGGAGGCCCGTCTTGGAGCGCTCTCCCCTGCACGACCTTGGATCCTCACTGTGCATCCAGAGATAGTCACACACCTGCACTTTAGCCTGAGCCCCTGAGGTACAGGGCCTGCCTGAGGTCATAGTTAGATTCGGTCCTGTTCCTGAAAACTTGGGCACTGTCCCCCCACATGCTGCCTGCCATGCCTTTAACGCCATCTCCCGAGAAAGCCATTTAAATCTGAGATCAAGTATAAGGACGGGGATTACATATAAAGCACCAAATTTTATTTTTCTTAGAGTGAAAGCAAAGCAGCGAGCCTCTATCTTACATACTATCACTGCAATGGCCATAAAACCCTGAGAAGAGCACAATTCAGGGACCTGCGCTCTGGCTGAGCAGCAACGATAAATCCCACCAAAGCCAAGCAGAGATCAACGGGGCCATACCATCGAGCTCCTAATATCCCAGCCGCCTCACCCGGGCAGAACCAAGCAGCACAGACCGACCGACACCCAGTCTGTTATTTTATTTTACTTTACTTTCCTGGGGCACGTGGGGTGCACACCACCTTAATTAGACACCAGTTCAATGCACTGAAGAAAACACCTTTGCATTCCCCAAGTCCAATTCCCCTAGGTATTCGGGCTTTGTCTCCTCAGTGAATCCTTCCGTGCGTCCCACAAGGCAGAGGAATCCGTTCCCTTCTCTGTCCCAGTCCCCTCGAAGCACGCGCACGTGTCCACCCTGTACCGACCACTGCAACATACTCTTCATGCCCCTGAGCACCTCCCCCACCACACGGTGACCTTTGGGGGCAGGCAAGGGGTGCGGGGGCGGGGGGCGAGAAGGATGGATCACATGTTCTTTCAACCCTGTATTTTCAGCATCTTGTACAGTGACCAGAGCATAATAAATACCCAATAAATGTTGGGTCAACTGAAATCAAAACAAAGCAACCAACAAGACCCAAGAAACAGTGAAACCCCAGGTCTCCCAAGGAATGCTGGTTTCCTCATTGGAAACACAAACCTGCAGAAGAGAACAGGGTGTGGGGCAGGGGAAACAGAGAGGGCTCCCCTAGTTGGGAGCTTAGGGACCAGCGAGTGTTCTAAGGTCAGCGCTGTCACCCAGCGTCCCATGATTTCCTCTCTGGACCTCAGTATTGTTTTCATTATTATGAAAGATCGAACAAAACGATTTCTAGGAACATCTTCAGCAAGCGTAGTGAGAACAAAATTGGTCCTAGTGAGGGCACCAAGGTTTCTATTGGCCACACGCATCACTGGGAGTCCCCACAAATGTTACCTGAGCTCTGCCAACTTTCAGACCCCAGAGTCTGAAACTTCTGGGCCGATGCTCAATGTCCAGTGCTTAGAACTGCCGGCGAATGACTTCACCGAGTGGGAGTGGGCTGTGTCTGGAGCACACTCTGTGAGTAAGGGAAGGGAGGCGTCCCTGCACGGATGGCCCTGGCGTCCGTGATGCCAGGAATGTCTGGAAGGTTCTGAGGATGGAGCTGGAGCGAAAGCAAGCGGGGTGCAGCCCGTGTTCGTGAAGAAAGGCTTTAACGGCCCCAAGGCCATGTCGGCAGAACTGCAAGCCTCTCATTTTTCGGAGTGTGAAACCGAGACCAGAGCCCGGAACAGGGTGGGTGCCAAGTTACAAAGCAATTGAGCACTGGCCCTGGGACTAGGACGGGCTTCCTCTGGGGCCCACGGCTGGGCTCGTGTGCCCAAATTCGAGGAGAGAGCTCCCAGATCCCTGGGTCTGCAAGGGGGGTATGAAGTTTCCACACGTGCTCCACAACTGAACAAAGTGCCTGTGAAACTTATTCTAGAATTTTCTGCGACGGGGCCAAGCAGCTCTTCCAGTGGCCAGGGGCGTCTATCCTTGGTGCATATAGGATTTACTGGGAAGCAGGATAAGGAGATGACTGGTGGATGTTTTTCTTTTCTTTCTTTCTTTTTTTTACTTTGGTTGCTTTACATGTGTGGGAGGGAGCCTGGGGAGAGGGTTAGGGTTTAGTTTCCATAAGACAAAAAGCCCTGTCCAAATATAACTCCTCTGAGTCAGCAGCCTGCCACAAAGCAAGGGACTCAAGCAAGGTGAACTGACCGGTGATTCAAACAGGCCCCTTCCTGGGGGTGGGGGGGTGGGGGGGGCTTCTGAGAGTTTGCTTCCAGAAGATATCTTAGCCTGGGGAGCTGCTTGGCACAGGGGGCCGACAGAGACCCACCTGGAACAAAGTCACACACACCCCTGAGACTTCAGGACTCACAAGGATGCCTCCTGGCCAGGTCCACAGATGGACCCACCCCACCATACCTCAGGGACCAAAGGCTCCAGACAGCCAACTCTGTGGAGGTCCCCAGCTTCAGTGGGGTGCTGGTAAACCCAGCTGGGGGAATGGCCAGTCTGTGCCTCCAAGTGGGAACCCAGCCCTGAGGTCAGCAGCCAGGAGTCAGAAGTCGGCTCAGAAGTTAGCCTCCGCTGCTGGGGCAGAGCCTGGAGGAGCAGAGCCCTCTGCCCTCACTGTGGGCAACACTTCTTGTTTGCATTCTCAGGGCAGCGTTCAAAAGGCGCCCTGCGGCCTGCCAACCCGGTGAGGTGACGTCAAGACCCTGCTTCTGCCCAGGTCCTCGCCTTATCAGGTAAAGCCTGGACGGCACTGTGGGACCCAGAGAAAGCAGGCAGACGGGGCTGTCCAAAGATGGAGGAAGGAAGAAGCCCCCTACTCATTCTGTTGTTTATTTATTCAGCAAAAATAAATTCTTTGTAAGATGAGATTCCTTTTCCCAGATTGGAAGTCAAAGGTCGTACACGCACACGGAGTGTGAATGGGTAAACGTGCACATCCCTACGGGCACACACATTCACGCAATTACATGTAACACCCTGTGCCACACGTCTGGAAGGTAACAGCAAGGACCCCACTTTACAGACATGGAGACTGAGACTCGAGAGTTCAAGTCTTCTGCGGGAACATCAGAGAGGGAGAGAGGGTGGGAGACCCGGATCTGGGCGAGGGCAGAGGAGGCTGGAATGGTGAACTCTGGTAGACCTTTTCAGCCAATCACGGGATTTCAGAACAGGGCCAAGGTGTCTGGGGCAGGAGGGGGAGCAGGAAGGGATCTTGAGGGAGCCCAGGGACCCTGCCTCTGAAGCCTCCTCCCCAACTCAGAGCCAAGCGGCAGTTTCCAAAGCAGCCGGCAGGGGGCAGTGCACCTTGCCTTTTGCGAAAGTCCCGGGCGCCCTTAGGAAGCTCCGGGGCAAGAACACCAGGCGGCTCCGCCCTCAGCTTCTAAGAACAGTCCATAGCTTTGAACCCAGCACGTAGTAGGTGCTCAAGGCACATCTAGAAACCTAAAGGGCTGTATTAGGCGGATAAACATGAATGCCGTAGTAGAAATAGGGAGGGCACGGAGAGAAGAGGACGTCCGGCCCCTGCCAGCGCATTCCATCTACAGGCCTTGCCAAACAGCCTTTCCCTACTGTGTGTCAGGCGCGGTGGCAACGACTCCTGGACCTCATTCCCTGCTAATCTTGTTCTCCTCGCTCTCCCCGCCGCCCGCCCCCCCCGCGCCCCAACACACACACTGGGCCTCAGACCTGGGGTGGGCACTCGCTATCTCCCTGGGGGACCACCTGGGCCCAGATCCGTGGGGCGAAGGGGGGGGCGAGGAGGGTGAGCCAGAAGAGGCGACGAGTCCCTAGAAGCGGGCACGTGAAAGCCAGGGGATGCCTGACGCGGCCCCGCGGCAAAGGGGTCACTGCCCTCAGGGACGAGGCTGTCGCCCGCTGCGGGACACGCAGAGCCCGCGAGACGCAGTGACCCGCCCGCCCAGCCCCCACCACCCGCGCACTTCTGGGCGCGCACGTGTCCACCCGCCGAGCGCCCCCAGCAAGCCCCGCGAGTGGCCGGCGCTGGCCAGGACCTTCCGGCGGCAGGCCGGAGGGACGCCGGCTGCAGCCGCCTAGCAGAACCCAGGCTCTGCAGACGCCCTTCCCCAGAGACCGGGCCTTGGGGCGAGGAGAAGGCAGACCGCGCGCAGCCTCAACCCCCATCTCAAGTTCAGCCACGCTTCCTCCCGCAAGGTCACGCTCAAACACACTCACGCTGGGCAAAAGGAGGAGCTCAAAGTTGCGCCACGGTCCCGATTCCGAATCTAGCTGTGGCCCCATCCGGGCGCTCTGCCCCAGCGTCGCGGCCGCCCGCCCCTGCGCTCTCGAAAAGAGCGGCCCCGGCCCCGCGCGGGTCACACCCGAGAAACGCAGACAAGTTGCTAACTTTGTCAGATTATTTCGCTGCAGCTGCGGCGCCTAACGGGGTTGGGGCGGACGCAAGAGTTTCGAGTTGCCACCGGCACCACCCCCGCTACGCTCCCCTGCGCCCACCCGACCCCTCCCTGCCCACCGCGCCACGTCCAGCTACCGCGCCAACTTCTCCACGGTCTCTGGAGCAACGTGGGCCGGCGGCGTCCCCGGGGGCGATGGCCACCTCCCGGATGTGCTCCTGCTCGCAGCGGATTTGGAGGCTCGATCGCAACACCGTCCCGCCGCCGCTAGACCGGATCGCCGGCAGCCTCCGCGCGCCCCCGCGCCCCTCGCTCTACTCGGAAGCGCCCGAGCCAGCCGCCCAGAAGGGACTCATCCCACCCGCGGCCCCGCTGGCCGCTTCGCCCTCTGGCGGCCCCGACCCAGGAGATTGCAGCCTGGCGCCGGTGCAGTGTCACTGGGGCCACCCCGGGGACCGCTGCCCCGGACCCGGCGCAGGCTCCCCGCTGAGTTCCCAGCAGCTCTTCTAATAACGGCTGATGATCCCAGAGCCCCAGTCTCCTCCTGGACCTCCTCCCTCTCCGAAAGACCCGGTGACGCCGTGGCTGGGGAAGGGGTCTCCCTACGTGTGTCTTCCTTCGCGCGCCGGGGGTCTTCAATCCCACTTCCACTGTCACACCCTCCTAGACCCCTCCCGACCACTTCTGTTCCCGGCTCCGGGCAATCACCCCTCCACTCGGAGAACACACTCGAAACTGCCCGAGCCCCAACTCCGGCGGACGCAGCCCCCCGCGCACCCCGGCGGCGTTGGGCTCGGCGCGCTCACTCACCGCAGCTGGAGACACGCTGGAGTTTCCGCGGCTTTGGGGATGAGGGGCTCCGAGGAGAATAAGGGGGGGTGTCCCGAACACTCGCCCCCTTCCCAGCTCACATCGCTCTGTCCTCCTCTCCCTCTTCCTCTCCCTCCTCGTTCTCTTCTTCCTCCTCCCTGTGGTCTTTGTCTTTGCAAAGTGTCGAAACTGTCTGGCATAGTGGAGCTCCGCCGGCGGAGGCTGGAGCCGGGAAAGCGGGGAGGCGGGGTGACGATGGGAGCGGTCTCGGGAACACCTTCCCCCGGGTGTAACGGGAGGGGCGGGCGGGAGGCCGGGGAGGGGCCGCTTCCCTGGCCGGCCGGGGCCGGGAGCGGGGCGCGCCTGAGCGGGGCGGGCGCCACGGCGGCGCGCGGCCCTCCCCTTCCTCCGCCCAGTGCCCGCCCCCCAGGCCCGCGCTCCCCCCGCACCCCCCCCCCGCCCGCTCTCGGCTCGGCTTTCAGCTCGCTCAGGGCTTCCTGCGAGATCGGGAGCCACGTGGACCGCAGCCGGCTAGCGGAGGCCAGGCTGGGGAGACGCCGGAGGCGGCGCGGGGACCGGTTCGCCGCCCCGAGAGGGCTCTGCAGGGACAGCTCCGCGACACTCCGCGCCGAGGCCGCCGCCCACAGGCTGGCGAGACGGGAGACGGACCGCCTGGGGACCCGCGGGGTCAGCCCCGGGGAGGAGGCTACGGGCGCCCACCGAAAGGACGTGGCGGTGGCGAAGAGCCCGAGATGGGCGCGCACCGTAGCAAGAAGGGGCCGATCCCCCACTGGCGACCGGGCAAAGCCGCCGACTTCCTCTAAGGGCGCGGGACTCGAGGTGGGATTCGGGGAGGGGAGGAGCGCGGCGGGGCTGGGGCCCTCGTAAGGCCCTTGCTCTGGCCCAGTTCTGAGCTGCAGAGCGGCCTCCGCGGCGCGGCCCTCGCCCTGGCTCGGCTGCCTGCCGCGGGTTTTTCCTCCCAGATGCAGAGGCTGCACCGCGGTCCCGAGCAAGGCGAGCTCCAGGCGGTGGGACTCCAGGCAGGGGCCGGTCCTAGGGCGGCCTGGGGCTGGGGTTCCTGGGACCGGACCCCCTTTTGGGCTCAGGTTTGGGGGCGAGGATTTGCCCTCAGTGGCAGAATGCCAGGCTTAGAGATTAAATGCTGGGCACGAGGTTTAAAAAGGATTAAAAAAAATGTGAGGGGGTAAAATAATTTTACCCCCTCACAGGGATTGTATCTCTTTTGCAACTTTTTGGAGCAATGCTAAGAGGAAACAGGCGCAATGTGGCCTAGGGGACACTTAATTCTTCCAGGTTCCATTGCATTCCTTGGAGATCAGCCTTTTGCGGTGACAGGGGGATAGCCCCCTACCCCATCATTCGTCAGAGGGGTGCTGTAGTGTGTGCTTCAGACTAGGGCCAGCTGGATGGGACTTCTGCCTCCCATCTGGCCTTGCCCTCATTGGATGTGTGATCTTAGACTAGTTTAGGTAGCCCTGTGCCTCAGTTTCCTCTTCTGTGAAAATGGGCCTAATAATTGTCTATCCTATAAGGTTGTAATAATCAAGTGAATTCATACATGTTGAACCCTCAAAACTGTGCCGATCAGATAATAAGCACCGAATAAAAGTTAGCTGTTTTGAGGGTGGGCCTCCTGCCTGGGAGGGAGGTGGCCTGCCCCAGGGAATGGGTGAAGGTTGGTCCCAGAGACCTCTTGGTCTTGGGGAAAGAAATCGGAGCTATTCAGAGCAGAGAGAAGTAAAAAAGGAGCAGATTGGAAAGGAGGGGGAGGAGAGAGGGAGAAATTCACCACTAGGAAACTAACTATTTAGTAATTAGGACTGTACCCTCTTATCCTAGTGGGGTCTGGAGAGACGACGAGATTGGGTAAGCAAGAGGCCCCGGATCATCCAGCTGTCTGCTCCACTTTGCAGCCAAGAACCAAAGGCAACACTTAGTTTCAGCCTCAGGTTCTTGGCAGTTCCCCTAGGTGACTCCACAGTGACACGGGAATTCCTAATTAAATGACTCTGGTGAAGCATGCATAAATCATCACCTTTTCGGTAAAGAGGTGCATCCCAGGCTCCGATGGGATAACCTGGCAAGGCTTTTTTCTGGATCACATTCCTTCTGTTGTAATGTAGTTCTTAGGAAGTAGGAGAGAGGGCTCCCCCCACCCTTCCGTTTATTGTAGTAGGTTGCAATTGGCATGGAGACAGTGCCTCGGAGGCCCCTGGACCTTTCCGGGAGCCCACATCCGGGGCTGTGTGTCAGGGCATTTCCCGTTGTCACCCTCAGTGTGTCTCCCGACATCCCCTGCCCTGGGAGCAGCAGTCAGAGTCATTGCTGGGAGTGTCTGCACAGTGAGTCCCCCCAGGGAGCCCTGACATTGATTTAATGCTCACACACACCCTCCCCCACACACTCGGATCAACTGCAAAGCTCTCAGTAATAATGGCGGAGGAAATTGATCTCTTCCTCCCACCACCACCCCCTTTCTTCACGCATGAGATGGAAGGATCTTAATGGGCCCTGATGCCATCTGGGTGATTAGACAGAAAGGGGCCGCCTGGCTCATCAGCGGGCAAGCAGAGCTGCTGTGTACGTGGGGGGCTTGCTTGGGGAAGTGTTTTCCTTACCACGGTTTTGGGGGCACCACTCTCCTTAGATAAAAGGAATAACAGAGGGATGTATGGGGGGAGGGAAGCTGGGCGGAGAAAGAAAGCCAGTGTTTCTGACTCTTGCTCCGGTTCTGTAGTTCTCCTCTCCCTGGTCTTTCCCCCTCTTCCTCTCGCCCCCTCTCTGCTTTGTTCTCTCCCCGCCCACAGTCTTTCTGTTAAGCCCTGGGGTCTGTCCCACCATTTTCCCAGTGGGTGCAGCCGCAGCCCCTCTGTGTCCTGACAACCGGCCAAGCACTCCCCCCAGTTTCACTTCCCACTGCTCATTTATTCTGGGTTTTGGTTTTTCCAGGAGAGGAATCTGATTGGTAGGGCTCACTGGGTCGACAATCCCAACCGTGAATGGGCTGCCCAGGCAGCGTGTGCCCATCTCAGGAGTCAGCATGTGGCAGGAGAGTTTTACATTTTTGCATCACAGGGGATGTAGGACACAGGACCCTTAAGCTCCCTTCCGCCCCCCGGGAATCTTGGGGGCTTTGGAGTCAGCACAGCGAACACAGAAGCACATTCTACGCCAACGTATATGCCACCCTGCATCCATGCTCAGGCAGCTGATCAATCTTGTCCAATCATGACCACGCTCATCTCTGTGCCAGAATTTGGCTCAGGAAGACATAGATTTAATCCCTTTTTGGATCAACAAGATAAAGAGAGAAATACACTGTGTCTTCTAGGAAAGGAATCCTCTTGAGTCCTGGGAATCTTCTCTTTATTTCCAACCATACATGAACATGAAAGTATTTTTTTTTAAAGATTTTATTTATTTATTTATTTGACAGAGAGAGAGATCACAAGTAGGCAGAGAGGCAGGCAGAGAGAGAGGGGGAAGCAGGCTCCCTGCTGAGCAGAGAGCCCGATGGGGGCTCGATCCCAGGACCCTGAGATCACGACCTGAGCCGAAGGCAGTGGCTTTAACCCACTGAGCCACCCAGGCGCCCCAACATGAAAGTGTTTTTAATTCAGTAACTCAGTTCCTCTGGAAGACATCTGGTGCCCATGAAGGAAGCCAAATTGAAGCTTAGTAGATCCAGAGCCCTGATCACACCACACCTGAAGTATGTTTCTAGACTTTCTGTTGGGTTAGTCAGTACAGTTCATTTTATTTAAACCACTTTAGGTCACGGTCCTGTAACTGCCAGATGCTTGATAACTGATACAAAGGATCTGACTATAGCCAGTTTCATTTTCCCGAAGCCACAAGGCATTCCCAAGCTCAAAACCCTTAAAACTTCAAAACCCTTAAAGCTTCAGTGGCTCCCGTTGGCTGAGGATGCGAATGCAAATGTCTGAGCCTAGCAGTGAAGGTCCTCCTTGATGTGGTCCCAGGGTAGGTTTCTCATTCATTTTCTCCCAGGATTTCTCTTTATGAGCCCTGTGTAGCAGACGTGATTCAGCCCACGAGCTCTGGTTAAATGACATGTTATGTCCTTGAAATCAACATGGATCTCCATCTTGCTGGGCCCAGGAAGATTTCACTAACAGCCATCATGGGGCTTCCCAGCCCCTGCCGTATATAAAGATCTGGTGGTCTCATGCAAGGCCTGGTGTGTGGGAACTCTGCTTCCTAGACGTCTTCACTGCTTCAGCCAGCCTCTGCTGTTCTGGGCTGGGGGACCCACAGAGGATCCTGGCTCCTACACGTTTGTCCCCGAGTTCAGTCTTCCTGGATGTGATCATTTCCTAGCACTGCAATAACAAATTACTCCAAGCTGGGGGGGCCCCAAACAGCAGAAATGCATTTGCTCACAGTTCAGGAGGTCAGGAGTCTGAAATCAAGGTGCCACCACCCTGGGCTCCTTTGGGGAGCTCTGAGAGCGTGAGAGAAATCGCTGAGGGAAAAATCCATGCCTCTCTCCCAGCTTCTGGTGGCTCCTGGCAGTCCTTGGCTCTCTTGGGCTTGTAGATGATCCCTTTGATCTCTGCCTCTCTCTTCACATGGCTGCATATATGCATATGTGTGTATGCGTGTGTCTGTCTGTCTGCCTTCTCCTCTGGGAAGGACAGTGGACACTTTGGGCCCACCCTAATCCACCAGATACTGTGTTAAGTGTTGGGGACGTGGAGGTGGACACAACACAGTCCCCAGCCTCCAGGAGCCCACGATCCGGAAGGGGACTGGAGCTTCGGGGAATTTCAGTGCATTCGGGCTGCCCTGTGATAGGCTAACGGGTAGGCACTTAGAGGGTGTTGGGTCCCGAGCTCAGCAGCATGCGGGGTGAGATCTAAAACTGGCCCCATGCACAGAGGCCAGGGAGAGGTGGAAGAAAGAGATTGGAGAGTAACAGGTTTAACAACAAGAGAATTTACTTGGAAGTCTTATCTGGGGG
>JAQQSY010006176.1:0-11195 GCA_028646535.1 Procyon lotor | reverse complement strand
TTTCTGTCAAATAAATAAATAAAATCTTAAAAAAAAAAAAAAAGTATTCGTGTCCTAGATGCAGAAAGGACACCTGCCAATATCGAGTCTAGAAAATCAGTGAGACACATCATAGTGAAATTTGAAAATTATAATTTTAGACAAGAGGTCCTGAGGGCAGCTAGGGGGAAGAGATTCCTTACATACAGAGGAAGACCCATTAGAACAACGTCAGACCTGTCCACAGAAACCTGGAAAGCCAGTAAGGGCTGGCAAGACATATTCAGGGCGCTAAAGAAGAATATGCAGCCAAGAATACTTTATCCAGCAAGGCTGACATTCAAAATGGATAGAGAGATAAAGAGCTTCCAAGATTTTCAAGGATTAAAAGAGTATGTGACCACCAAGCTGGCACTCCAGGAAATATTAAAGGGGGCTACATCAAAGATCTACTTCTGATTTAAAAAAAGAAATCTAAAATAATTAATTAATTAATTAATTAATTAATTAAAAAAATAAATCTTGGGGCGCTTGAGTGGCTCAGTGAGTTAAAGCCTCTGCTTTCAGCTCAGGTCATGATCTCAGGGTCCTGGGATCCAGCCCCACATCAGGCTCTCTGCTCAGCAGGGAGCCTGCTTCCCCTTCTCTCTCTGCCTGCCTTTCTGCCTACTTGTGATCTCTCTTTTTGTCAAATAAATAAATAAAATCTTTAAAAAAATAAATCCCATAACTGCTTAAACTTTTCATAAAATAAGTATGTTAATTTTTAATAGGGCAATATACTACTAAGACATCCAAGATAAATTATGACTTCTTGTTAGGGCTTAAAAATTACCCATAAAGCAAAGATACAATCTTAATTATTTTGGTGTGTCATAAGACTGTTAGAAATAACCGCTGCAAGAATAGATTAATGATATCAAATAGCATATACCCTTCTGCAGCTGTATGGGGAGAAGAGCAATTTCTCATTTTTATCTTGTGAGATTTCTCTCACAGGTATATAGGAAAGCCTATACTTTTTAATACCTCAAAGGTTGGGATTCCTACTAGCAATGAGAGTCAAACAAAACATGACTAAGAAAATTGAAAGCTAAAATGTGGTGAGAAAAGGATCAGAATCAGTCTATGAGCAAATGGATTACAGAAAATGGAATATTTTATAAACACAGCCTTTGAAAGCCTTGCTAAAAACTTAAATAATTGTAAGATATTTGAAAAAAAATAATTTTAAGCCTCAGTCTAGTCAATGAATATTAAAATGGAGATTTTTAAAACTAAGTTTGGTAGTACAAAATGGAGGAAGCTGAATTTCTGTACCTAATATTCTGGGATAGCTTTTTGGGGGATGTTTTTACTTTTGTTCCTGAAAGGAAGAATTTAGAAATCAGAGATGGCCAAGAGTCAAAGAAGGAAGAGAGAACTTCCGAAAACTGACAAGTAGGAAAGGAAGCTTGAAACTGATGGTAGATATTGCCAAAAGAATTTCTAAAATCTAGGATACTTAGTAAAATTCAATTGCTTCTTGTCTAAAGATCTTTCTGATATTAATTATGACCACTTGGTTTCAAATTCCAGCTCTGCTACCTAGCTGTAGGACACTGGATAGCCACCTAATTTCTTTCTGCCAAGTCTCTCTTATGTACCCTGCCAAGAGTACATAAGTACTCTTATGTACTGGTTAATACTCATTTATAAAATGGTGTGATAATCCTGGGACCTACGTCACTGAGTTGTGGTGAAGATTCATTGACCTAAAATATTTAAACATTAGACCAGTGCTTCTAAACATTTGGAAGATATGCATTCTGTTTTTAATTCCATGTTTTCTTGCAATTGAGTTTGCAAAGTAAGCACACTGTTCCCCAGATGTTAGACTGGAGGACACTTTGTAGTAGGTAAGGGGTAAGTGACTGCCATATTATTCTCCCCTTGGCATCAGCGCTGGGAAGATAGGGTTTTCAGTCTTTGGCTTCAGACTTATTTGTTTATTGGTCCTTGTTCTTACATTCAAACACATATCTTATATCTCTACACTAAACTTTTCTTGAGTTAGCTTGTGTGGTCAGTATTCTGGCACTCAAAAATACCAAGACTAAGACAGCTATCTTATATAAGAATGAGTACAACCATGTTGCCTTCTTTAAACTATCTAGGCTTGACATACTAAGTTACCATGTGTGAATTCAAGCAATCTGATATACAGCTTCAGACAAGTCATAAATCTGATAATTTTTTGGTAGATTAGAGGATATTTCAATAGGAAGATGAGAAAACATAACATTTTGCAGAACAGATCTTTCCAAGTTTTGCATTTCTGTTGATTTCTGTTTATGTATAGAAACACAACTCATCAGCAGTTTTGTATTGATGGTTCTATTTTCTGCTGATAATGTCTGTGACTCAGCAAAAATGACCAAGTTAATGCATGCAGTAGATAGATAATATGCATCTAGACTTTTTGAGGCTTTAGCTTAAGTTCTGTCTATTCCCTAACTATTTTGAAAGGGGAAGGGGAGAGCTGAGTATGAAGTTGATAGTAATACTAATAACCACACCACTGATTTTGCTTTTGGCACACAAACATTATGATTCCTGACACACAAACTAAGAAAACCAATGGATATCACTATCTTCTACCTGACTTGAAGAATAACTCTTATGTACTGGTTAATACTCCAAGTACTCTTAAAAAAAGAGAGAGAGAGAGAGAGAGAGACCAAAAGTTACCCTATGCAGGGTTGATGTTCACGGTCTGGAGAATTTGTATGTTTCCTAGCTATGGTAAAATTTAATATGATAATTTTAATATGATAAGTTTCAATTAAAACTTTTTTAAAAAAAGAAACAAAATTATTTTAAAAAATGAGATATTCAGGATAAAAATGAAAATATGATGAATTAAGAAAATTTTAAAGAAAATACTATGGGAAAATGAAGCCATATACAAGAATTCAATTTCAGTTTCGTATAACACTTCAGGGTTTCACAGATGCTCTTGCACCCTGAGCCTTTCCATAGATCTCCTTGTTATAAGCTCAATAATATTGGATCCTCTGCATACAAACCCAAATAAGTTTGAAAATTATTTAATTGCAGTTGTCATACAAGCTGACAAACCCTTGTTCTGATATTATCTTATCAATCACTATTGAGTATTGCCCTAAAAAAATGTGGGACCCAAACAGAGCAAGTACGTGAATTAAAATCACTTCATATGGAAGTAAATTGAGGGATTACAGGCTCAAAGCCAAAACCACATGATTTTTTGCTTCTTCCATAATGTACAGTTGAATTAATGATCAAATTTTATGTCAGAATAAAACTAGAATCATGTGAGCCTGGAAAATATTTATAGGATATATGAACAAATGATGTGAACTAATATCAATAAAATCTAATCTTGCCTAATGTAACTAATATACTAATACACTTACCATCTAAGATAAGGTGATTATAATATGTGCCTAAGTAAATTAAGATTTTACTTTACAAATGCATGCTACAAACCAGTTAAAAATTAGAACATAGAGCCATGCTGGAAAACACTTTGATCTAAACCCTGCAGTTATTACAGTAAACAAAATGGGAGCTACTTCCTGCCCTCATGGGGTTTACATTCCTTTTTTAAAAAGATTGTATTTATTCATTTGAGAGAGACAGGCAGACAGGCAGACAGAGCATGAGCAGGGGAGAGGCAGAGGTGGAAGGAGAAGCAGACTCCTTGCTGAGCTGGAAGCCCAATGTGATCCTGGGACCTGAGCTGAAGGCAGACACTTAACCATCTAAGCTGCCCAGGTACCTCAAGGGCTTATATTCTCATAGGGCATACAGACAATCAATCAGTATCAGTAAATAAAATACTGATGTACTTGATAATGATAGGCACTTAGGAGAAAAGCAATGCAAGGGAAAAGAATAAGAATATGATAAGGGTTGACATTTTAAATTGGTAGTTAAGGAAGTCTTCATTGAAAATGTTATATTTGATTGAAAATCTGAAGGAAATGAGGGAAAAGAGCAAGTGCAAAGCCCAGATCCACAGAAATTACTTTCCAAATTTTGATCTAGGAACTCCCAAGAGAACAGGATAACTGGAGCAGAGTAAGTAAGGAGAGGATGAAACGAGATAGTAGATTAGATGTAACAGTGGACCAGACCCTATGTATCCTCCTACCTGTTGGTTGAAAAAAGACAGGCAACAACTATCTGACAGACACCTATAGAGTCCTGAAACAGGGACAGCTCAGTACCCTGCTCATGTGCCATGGTAATGAGAATGATAAAAGTAACTTGAGAATGGCTAATAGATGGTCATTATTTTACTGCAGATTATTATTTGGAGAAAACCAGTGTGAAGCTACTGGAATGTAGTAATCATTGCGTAGAAATGTAGCAGAGGAACAAGAATTCTTTAGCTTTGTCTCCATGGGCCATGAATTGCCTAGGGGTAAAAGAGAGTTATCAGATCCACTGAAATTTTGTTTTTATACATGTGAATTGACATTCCATTATAAGGAAAGCTGATAAAAATAAGGGGAGGTTTTCTTTAGAGAACATACAATTTTACCACCCATAGGTGTTGTTCATTATGTATACAAAGATAAGTATGACAAGATTCACAGCCCAAAAGAATTTGCAATCTAATGGATTGATGTTTTTGGCTAAATAGGCACTAAATATGGAAATACTCTATGGAGAGTTTTAGTTGTCACAGTTTAGAAATCAGGAATATTTCATATCTAGTCAATTAAGTCATGGAGTTCTTTATAAATCTCATCTTATTATTTCATAAAAAATAAAACCTTACCAATTTAGTAATTTATATAGCTAACAAGTGGTACAGATAAAGTCTGAATTTCATTATTCAGGAGCCCAAAATCCTTGTTTTTGCTCTACACTAAAATCCCTTCAGGCTACAGATATGAAAAGGATTAGACTTCAATCACTGTCGCTCCCATTAAGAACCAGATCTGACTCAACTGACTTACTGCATGGCAGATATCCACTTCTCGCCTAATGATTGCATAGTGTTTCTCAGAAATTTTAACAGAGATTTCTCTTTCTAGCTGGTAGTGGGTAGGAATTGTGTAGTCAACTGCATGAGTAATTCCACTGGGCAGAGAGACATCATAGAAAGAGGATGGATCATTTTCATGACATTATTTAGGAATTTCCAGAAGGCTTCTATTTTTTTCTTTATTTCTTCACTTGAGAGAGAGAAAACACAAATGGGGGAAAGGGACAGAGGGAGAAGGAGAAACAGATTCCCCACTGAGAAGGGAGCCCAATATGGAGGTCAATCCAAGGACCCTGAGACCACAACCTGAGCCAAAGGCAGACACTTAATCAAATGAGACACCCAGGTGACCCTCACCAGGTTTCTAAATCAAAATATTGGAATACAAATTCTAATAAATAGGAGTCTGTTTTAATGCAACAAATTGAATATTACAAATGAGAAAGTTAAGAATATTTTTTGTAAAATTTAAGTTGAATGGTTATACACATACACACACACACATATATGCCATATTTTAATATGGAAATAAACTTAATTAAAAGGAAATATTAGTTAAATCAGGACATCTGTCAGGCTAAAATGAGAAGAATCAAACCAATGGCTTTCCTCATTAAAGGATCTTATAGAGATCAACCATCTGTCATTCATAGATAAAGTTCAATACACATCATAGGTAGGTCTACAAAACAAAAAGAGTGCAGACTTGTGGCTATAATTCCAAATTTTATAGCCTAATAGTATTTTTATGTGTCATGGATTATTATACCTACAAACCTCAGAGTGACAGAATTTTTAACTCCAAAAGTCACCAATACCATAGCTTATAATTTATATATATTTTTTATTTTTATTTTTTAAAGATTTATTTATTTATTTATTTATTTGACAGACAGAGAGAGATCACAAGTAGGCAGAGAGGCAGGCAGAGAGAGGGGGGAAGCAGGCTCCCTGTTGAGCAGAGAACCAGATGCAGGGCTGGATCCCAGGACCCTGAGATCATGACCTGAGCTGAAGGTAGAGGCTTTAACCCACTGAGCCACCCAGGCACCACTATAACTCATTTTTATATCATGAGTCATCTTGAAGAATTTGAATTATTTTAACATGTTAAATATTATTTTTAAGTACATTTACTTTGACAGCTAAATTGGAATGGGCTTTTTTATAGATAAGTAAAATCTGTATTATCAGATTGTTCAATTCTAAATTTTATCAAATCAAGTTTTATCTCCTGCTGTGGATCAGGAATTCATGAATAGACCCTGTTCCAAACACATATGGCTAAATGTTTAAACACAGAAGCTTAAGGGTATAATAAAGTTTGATTGCTTGTCAAATTAAAACCTCTTAATGACAGTGACTAAAGATCTTTATAGAAGTTAAAAATTAGAATTTGACTTTATCTGCATTTAAACACACTGAAAGTTTACTATTTGTAAAATAAGAAGAAAACTTTAAAATCAGGGGAAAATAGTTTGTGCTTAAAAGATCAACCTATTTATTTATTTTTAATGATTTTATTTATTTATCTGACAGAAAGATCACAAGTAGGCAGAGAGGCAGGCAGAGAGAGAAGAGGAAGTAGGCTCCCCACTGAGCAGAGAGCCCAATGGGGGCTCAATCCCAAGACTGTGAGATCATGACCTGAGCCAAAGGCAGAGGCTTAACCCACTGAGCCACCCAGGCACCCCAAAAGATCAACCTATTTAGATGTAATGTAATTACATTCATATCAATCAATGTTTGTTTTAGTGTATTTTTGTAGTATTCCAATACCCAGCATAATTCACTCTTTCAGAAACAAATCAATGATAGTTTATGATATTTAAAATCATATCTTAAAAATATTAGTTACCAAAACAAGTTCTGTACCCTAAAATTCTGCACTGTACTTTAAAATTTTAAAAAATTGAACAATTTTAGGACATTGAGTGATTTTTTTTTAAAGATTTTATTTATTTATTTGACAGAGAGGAGAGAGATCACAAGGAGGAAGAGAGGCAGGTGGAGAGGGAGAAGCAGGCTCCCTGCTGAGCAGAGAGCCCAATGCGGGGCTTGATCCCAGGACCCTGAGATCATGACCTGAGCCAAAGGCAGAGGCTTTAACCCATTGAGCCACCTAGGCACCCTGAGTAACATTTTTTATCAGAAAAAAATTTTTCTCTTAGTAGAATTTGTAGTAGTTTTTTCTGAGGAATCTGAAAATTCCACTTTACGTAAATAGTGATGATTTTATTACCTAATATTTCTCCTACAGCTTCATGTTCATCAAATCATATTTTTGGCCTTTTGGCAGGCATATTCATTCTTGAGGTTATCCAAAGGAAAAGTAGAATGTTCCAAAATGACTATTTTGAAACTATTGATATTATTTAAAAAGTTAAAAGTAGATATTTTATATAATATTCATAAAATAGTCAAAGAAGAATGATCCATCTCTAAAACTATGCACATAATGAAATAGCCTACTCTAATCCATAAATTTTCAGATCATCCTCTAATATTTTGTATATACAGTATACTTAGTTCTCAATAGATCTAGGGTTTTAAAACCTAGATTTTTCTTCCTACTTCTTTACATGTTTATTATTTCTCTTTTTTTTTTAAAGATTTGATTTATTTATTTGAAAGATAGAGTTCACAAGTAGGCAGAGAGGCAGGCAGAGAGAGGAGGAAGCAGGCTCCCTGCTGAGCAGAGAGCCCCATGCAGGGCTCGATCCCAGGACTCTGAGATGGGCTCGATCCCAGGACCCTGAGATCACGACCTGAGCGGAAGGCAGAAGCTTTAACCCACTGAGCCACCCAGGTACCCCCATCTTTGTTATTACTTAGCAAAGTTGATGAATGCAATTTTCAGTCCCTAAGAATTGCTTTTTAGATTACAGAAACTAGTACCATATTGAATACTCTTTCTAGAGGTTCTAGATAAAATCTAGAGATTTTAAATCGCATTTTTAATCATTGGGTCCCAAATATATTGCTTTCTCAGACTTTTGTCAACAAAAATAACTCAAGTTATCAACTCTATGTATATAATCCATTGTCATTAATAGCTAAAATTATTCCTTTTATCACTTATTTATGAGGCAATTAAATTTTCCACATAATCTTTTTATGCACAAATATTATAATCAGCTTCATTTTATAGAATAGGAAACAAGTTAAAATAATTTACATTATTGTTCAAACAAAGATGTCCTTCATCTTTAACCCTTAATACCACTACACAAATACTAAACAAGCTAAAATAAAACACACACACACACACACACACACACACACACACACACACACTTGTGTTTATATATATATATATATATCCACATACCTACATATGTAATGAAAATATATATTTAAACTCACACACACACACACACACACATATATATATATATACAAAATATATAGAGAACTGCTGGCAAAAATATAGAGCTCCATGAGAAACCTAAGTGGCTCAGTCAAACATCTGTCTGTGGCTCAGGTCATGATCCCAGGGTCTGGGATCAAGTCCCACATTGGGCTACTTGCTTAGCAGGGAACCTGCTTCTCTCCGCCTGTTGCTCCCCTGCTTGTGCTCTCTCTCACTCTTACAAATAAAAAAATAAATAAATAAAACCTTTAAAAATATAGAGAGAGCTCCAATATGTGATTGTTGGGAATACAAAAGGGCACATCAGGTTTACAACACTTACAATATGACCCACAATTCCCAGGCCTCCATATTTATCCCAGAGAAACAAAAGGCCATTTTCATGTAAATACTTTTATGTAGGTGTTTATAACATTTACATTCATTTGGAACATTTGCATTTTATATATTTGAAAAAAAACCCAACTGTCCTTAACTGATTAGATAGATATTAAAAACTGTTGTACACCATATTAGTACTATTACAATATCATCACTAAGGGGAAAAAAAGTACTTAAACACACAACCTGAATGAACTTAAAGGCATTACACTGAATGAAGGAAGCCCATCTCAAAGGGTTACCTACTGCATAATTTCTGTTATATGACAATCTTCAAGAAACAAACTATAATGGTGGAGTGCAAGTCAGTGATAGGGTTTAGATGTTGGATGAGTGAGTTTTGGGAGTGATGGCATTCTTCTATAAATGGAACTGTTCTGTATATTATACTAGTTACACAAATTTAGACATGTGCTAATAGACATATATACACCTAAAGAAAAACTAGTCACAATTAAAATATGAAAAAAACAAAAAATAAAACTAAATATATAGGCATATATTATCTATACATGTGTGTGTGTATATATATATATATTATATATATATATAATTGTATAAAGATTATAATGCTAGTAAATAGTGAACCCCAAATTAAACATTTCTTTGATTTTTGTGTACAACCCAAAGTTCATGTAGGAAATTATTTGTGAATAAGTTACATATATATATAATGTGGACTATATATATGATAGATCTCTAAAGAGAAGAATATGCCAAGAGTAATGCAATATATTGGGTTTCTATGCAGGGATATGAAATCTGTCAGTTAAGTTAAAAAGTAAAAAATATATAAAGTCATAAAAATAATAACAATATAATGGAACTCTAAAACAATAAATAAATCAATGTATAATTTTTCTATTTGTTTTCTTCTCCAGAAACTAGACAAAATGAAGAGAATATAGAGTATATTAGTCATTGCCATATCACTATATAAATTAGAACACTGTTTTATCTGAGCAAAGAACAACACAGGTAGTAAAAAGTTCAAAAAAAGAGGGAGAACAGGTCAAAAGAATTAGAATTAAATTAATATTTCAAACTAATTGTATAGAGATATTTTGTTCACCCCATGACTACGTTAGGAGCCATACATACATATATGTGTATGAATAACTCTCTAATCATTTCTGAAGTATTACAACTTCTAAAGAATCAATCTTAAAGTCACCAAATAAGTTTCTCAAAGCTGTATTGCTTTGTCCTCTATAATATGGCATTACACATGAATAAGAATTTTATGTATGTGCCACATTAATGGGAAACATCTGTTTAAGATAGTTAATTGGATAAAAATGCCTACTAAGAAACTTATTATTAGCCTTCTTGCATTTAATATAGAATATACTTGGCTGTTGAAAATAGTGTCACATCCTTTGTAATAAGCAGACCAGAGCACACATTGTTAAAAGTCACCTCATTCTGACCAAAATCCAAACACTCCCCACTATAGGCAAGGAGAAACTGCAGAGTACCAAACCAAAGGAAAGAGCAGCCAAAACATAGCAACATAATGCATACACCATACCTAAGAGACACTTCCTGAAGCTCCAGTGTATGACCTCTTCTTTATAAAGAAATTATTCTCAGGAACAGGAAAAATAACAGGTTTTCCTAATGCACAAAAGACAGACACCTAAACAAAATGCCAAGACTGAGGAATTCAATCCAAAAGAAAGAACAAGAAAAGGTCATGGCCAGGGATCTAATGAAAACAGATATAAGTAATATATATTAATATATTTATATTAAAATTAATATATTAAAAAAATGCGTGATCCAGAATTTAAAGCAACAATCATGAGGACACTAGCTGGGCTTGAGGAAAGCATAGGAGACACCTGGGAGTCCTGTACCACAGAGATAAAATACCTAAAACCTAGTCAGGCCAAAATGAAAAATGCAATAACTGAGATTCAAAACTGATGAGATGTAATGACCACAAAGATGGAAGTAACAGGGGAACAAATAAGTGATACAGAAGATAAAGTTATGGAAAATAATGAAGCTGAAGGAAGAGGGAAGGCAAAATATTAGATGATAAATGTAAATTAAGGGAACTCAGTGACTCCATAAAACGTAATAACATTTGTATCATTGGAGTTCCAGAAGAGAGAAAAGGAGAGCAGAAAGTTTATTTGAAGAAATTATAACTGAAAACTTCCCTAATCTGGGAAAGAAAACAGACATATAAATCTAGGAGGCACACAGAACTACCATCAGAATCACAGAACCAGGCCAACACCAAAATATAGCATAGTTAAATTTGCAAAATATAAAGAAAAAAAATCCTAAAAGTAGCAAGATAAAAAAAGTGCCTAACTTACAAGGGAAAACAAGTAAAATCAGTGGCAGTTCTGTCCACAGAAACTTGGCAGGTCAGGGGTGCCTGGGTGGCTCAGTGGGTTAAAGCCTCTGCCTTCGGCTCAGGTCATGATC
>JAQQSY010006175.1:0-11199 GCA_028646535.1 Procyon lotor | reverse complement strand
AGGAGACCCATGTGACTGGACCAGAGTGCGTGAGGGGAAGGGGGGGATGGGGTTTGGGGCATGGTCCTGCGGGCAACGGAAGAATTTGGGCTTTTACCCCCAAAGGGGAGCCCTGGAGGGCTGTGGGCAGAGGAAGAGGGTCCTGACTCCAGTGCTCACCGGCGCCCTCTGGTGGCTTCTTTGGGGAGGACGGATGGGCAGGTGTGAGAGCAGCAGCCCAGGGTTAAGGGGCCTAGGACTCAGGCAGTGGAGAGGAGAGAGGAGGGTGGAGCCGGAACTCCCCCAAGGGGCTGCATCCACACTGCTGCCCCAAGAGGGCCTCTTCCACTTGCCGTGAAACATCTTTTGCTCGGGCTGAGCCGCAGCCTGGCCTGGTCTTTTCTGTAGGGGTGGACGGTGCTCTCCCGTCATTCCTGCTTGGTGCTCAAGCTCTGCTTCAGTGGGAGTCTGACCAGGGCTGCCCGTGTCCCGGCGCCCCCTGCCGCCCGGCAGGTGGCCAGACCCGGCTCGTCCTTGGGGCGGCCCCGCAGGGGCTCTGGGGAACCCCGTTTGAGAACCCCTGAGGCCCCCAAGCCCCTCAGACGAGCAGATTCCTCACTTCCTTTTTCCGTATCCAAATCGGGCACCGACTGGGAGGTCTGAGCGGCGCCTGACGCCGTGGGGGCCGCGGTTTCGGCAGAGGGTCTCGGGCGGGAACAAGGACCTTGGGGGCATTTGCTGCCCTGGATGGAGGCCACCCTGGGCCACCGCAGTGAGGGCTCAAAGAGGTGAGATGGAGAGGCCGGCCCGGCCCCGCTGAGCTGGTCCATCAATTATTGATGCCCTTTGTGTGGGACATGAAGAATTCATGCAGCGGGGCCGGGCTGCCGTGGACCTGGGGCCTGCTGTCGCCGGCCCAGCCTGGCTCACGAGAGCCGTCTTATCGGGAATTTTTACGGCTGGGTTGTTAAACACAGCCATTATTATTATAACACAGCCATTATTAAAAATGACAGACTACGAGCTTACATTGTAGTTAAAACAAGGGTATAGGATATTATTTGGCCGTAAAAAGGAGGGAAGCGATGACACACGGCCCTGGGGACGGACCCCGAGCCCGTGACGCTCAGGGAGGGAACCAGACACAGGAGGCCCCACGGGGTGTGAGTCCATGCGTGCGACACGCCCAGACCAGGCTCCCCCGTGGACGGGAGGGGGACTTGTGCGGGCCAGGGGCTGGGAAGGGGACTGCTGATGGGGACAGGGTTGCTTTTTGGGGTGGTGGAATGTTCTGGAACTAGCTAATGGCCATAGTTGCACAACCCCTGAGTTCTGCACTTTAAAGGGACCCATTTTACGGTGTTGTGAATCATAGGTTGATAAAACTCATATCGAAGCAAATGTCATAAATAGTCAAAAATCATAACTTCCTAATTATTCTACCATATTTCACTACGATCTGTACTCTCGAGGTCATTTTTATCTCTCGGATGTGGTTGGTGGAAATGGTGAGCAGCTCTTTGCAGCTCCGCCTTCGCTGACATCAAGTCGGAAGCTTGAAATTGGCCCCGCGGGGGGGAGCATACACACCGTGAAAATTTGCAACTACGACACATCAGGGCTTGTTTTATTGTCCCGTTGATTGTCTAGACCAGGGATTGGCAAGCTTTTTCTATGAAGGGCCCGAGAATAAGTATTTTCAGCTCTGTAAGCCATACAAGTCTCTGTCCCGTCTACCCAAGGCTGCCACTATGGTGCGGAAATGGCTGTAGATGGTATGGAAGCAAATGGCTGCGGCCATGTGCCAATAAAACTTTATTTACAAAAACGAGCAGTGGGCCATGGTTTGCCAACTCCTGGCAGAACTCAAGAAAGTGACGAAGAGAATGCCAGGGATGAGAATTAAACTCAACAGTGTGTCGGGTCCCCAGCAGTTTCCTTGTGAGAAGCACAAGAGACTTGAGAAGGCGCTCTCCGGCCCTGGGAACAGCTGCTGTCGGGGTCGGCACGGACGGCAACAACGGTTGCTCTCGTTGTTGACGATCGCAGTTCTCATTCTCCTTGTCTCACGTTGGTCTGGCTTGTTCCCATAAAGGAGACTGACAGGTGACATCCTGTGCCCAGAATTGCATGTGTTTGTCAACCACGTCTGAAGGCCCAGCAATCGATCCCGGTTTGGCGAAACTTACCAAGAGCATTTTGCGAGGATCGATTTGGCTGTGGGGACTTGACACGGGGTTGCGGTGTGTTCAGCCCCGGTGGGATGGGGGAGGGCCAGGAGGAGTCTCCCCACCCCCAACCTCCAGGGACTTTCCAACCTCATTTCCCGCCCGCATTACCTGTGCCTCGATTTGCATTCAGTAATCAATTAGTCCGTCAATAATCCTCCAGTGACGATCCACTGCCTGCCCAGGGCTGGGTACCGGGGGCCCCACCAGGACTAAAACAGACCCACTGCCTGCTTTCATGGCCTTGAGCCTGGCGTAGGAACCCTAAGTCATGAATCAACAGGCCAATACAATGAATTGTCACAAATAAGCAAGGTGAGGTGGAGAGTGGGGGCGAATGATTTGGGGTGTCAAGGAAAGCCTCTCTAAGCAGGGGGACCCTTATGCTGAGAACACTCCCTGCTCCCGATCCCTGGTAGATGCACAGCGTGCGCAGCACGGGGATGGGCGAAGCTGAAGCCCACTGAGTGATGTCAAGACTGACAGAGGGGCTCATGGCTGTAACGGGGTACAGACTGGCCCGGCTCCTGGTCTGGGAGCTGAAGGGACCGGAAGGAACAGGGTCCACTGGAGGGTGCCGTTCCCTGGTGTGTGCCCTTCACCTCTCAGGGGAGGCTCAGGGACGGTCCTGCCCCCTGCCTTTGCCTCTGCAGGTAAGGGATGTTAGAGCAGCCCAGAGGTTCAAGGTCAGGGTCTGTGGCCAGGCTGCAGGGAGTTTTGGAGCTGGAGTGGCCAAACTCGGGTCAAGAACAAAGTTCCGAGTCCAAAAGACAAAGTGGGGTTGGCAGAAGAGGGGTGGGCTGTGGGCTGGGCTCCACAGTCCTGGAGAAGAATGTGGACCAAGGACTCTGTATGTGGACACCTGTTTCATAGATGGGAGAGCTACCCCAAGGCCATAGGGCCTGTCTGGGGAGGTATCAGGGCTGTGGGAGGACCCGGACAGTGGCCTTCACTTTCCTCACTGCTCCTCTAACCCACCAGGCACAGTCCTGCCCCAGGGCCTTTGCACCAGCTGTTTCCTCTGCCTGGCTCACCTTTCTGCCAGACCTTGTCTTTCCAGTCCCAGCTCCGGCAGCTCCACCTCAGAGAGGTCTTCCTGCCCATCCTGGCCAAGGTCACCTGCTGTCCCTGGCTGTTACTTCCCTGTCTTCCTTGGCTCTTATCTCTCCCTGAAATTTTCCCGTTTTGTTTTTGTGTTCACTGATTTCTGGTGTCTCCTTCTAACAAGGAAGATGCCTCTTCGGGGACTATTTTGGAAATTTGGAGGGCTTTCTTTTTGCTTGTGGTGACAACAGAATGTTCTGGCTTTGGGGGCAGGGAGCAGGGACACTAGGCATCCAGCCACGTGCCTTGAGTAAGCTCTTTTGTGCTCACAACTTCCTCATGTTCTGCCGGAAACAAACTGTTGAGTGGGCTTTTGCACGGTTTTAATCCTGGGCGTCTGCTCCCAAATGCAGCTCCCGGGTCAATTGAGGGAAAGGTGGAGCTCTTTTCGATAGGAATTTGTAGCTACAAGTTCACGGCCGTGCCCCATAAGCAGATCTCTGGGAGATGTGCTCTGTCCTCAAGTGCAGCGGGCCTGAGCTTCAAAGGCGGGAAATTCTTTTTGATCAACCTTGTATTATTAGGCGCCTACTATGTGCCTGGCAAGGCAGAAGTGATCTACAAATCTCAACTTGTGTGATCCTTTTACTTCTGTTTGTACTACCCTATGGGCCAAATCCAGATTTTTCAAATGTTTAATTTATTTAACATTTTAAGTATGAGGCATAAAACATACATAGTAAGGGGCAGAGAGCTATAAAATATACACACTTAATATATATAGTGAGTGTTCAGCTTGATGAGCTATAACCCACATACCATAAAATTCACCGCTTTAAAGTGCTCAACTTCCAGAACATTCCCTCTCCCCGAAAAGAAACCCTGTCCCCATCACTAGTCACTGCCCTCCAGCCCCCACGAGCCCCCTTCCCCTCTGCGGAGCAGCCTGTTCTGGGCGCATCACATGCGTGGACTCACACCCCGTCAGGCCTTCTGAGCATCAGGGGCTTGGGGTCCGTCCTGGGGGCCACGCGTGGGAGCGCTTCGCTCCTGTTTGTGGCCCCAGGATGTGCATGTGGGGGCACATGCGCTGTGTGTGTCCCTTCACCTGTTGAGGGACCCGTGGTTGAATCCACCATTCGGCTGTAGGAATCGCGCTTCCGCGCACGGGTCCGTGCAAGCTTGCGTGTTTCGTATGTTCTCATTCCTTTTTGGGAGCTGCCTAGGAGCGGAATTGCTAGGTCGCACGGTTAAGTCTGGGTTTGTTAGAGGAACGGCCAAAACATGGTTTTCACAGCAGCTGCCCCATTTCTCATTGTTTCTCATTGCCCCTAGCCTCAGTTTCTCGGGTCGGCCTCTTGCTGTGATCACCGCCCTGTCACGGGGGGGCGGGGGGAGGGTGCATTAGAATTTTGACCCCCATCTCCCTAGCAGCCAATGAGGTTGAGCAACTTTCCAGCCACTTGTCGGCCATTGCTGTTTCTTCTTTGGAGTAAGCCTAGTTTTTTTTTTTCTTTTTACTGAGATATAAATTCACATACCATGAATCATCCCTGAAAAGTGTACAATTTGCTGGGTTTTAGCATAATCACGGGAGTTTTACGACTGTCTAGCTTGATGACTTTTTACATTTGTATAGACCCAGATGGAGACAGAAAAAACGGGATGTCCCGGACCCCTTCCCTGATCCGTCTGCCTCAGAATACCACTTTGTGCCATCTGTTTGTGTTTTTAAAGACTTAAGGGTTTTTTTTTTTTTTTTGAAGATTTTATTTATTTATTTGAGAGAGAGAGAGATCACAAGTAGGCAGAGAGGCAGGCAGAGAGAGAGGGAGAAGCAGGCTCCCCGCCGAGCAGAGAGCCCGATGCGGGGCTCGATCCCAGGACCCTGAGATCATGACCTGAGCTGAAGGCAAGGGCTTTAACCCACTGAGCCACCCAGGCGCCCCTAAAGATTTAATTTTTAAAAGATACTTTTTATTTTTGAGAGAGAGAGAGAGAGCATATGAGTTGTGAGGAGGGGCTGAGGGAGAGGGAGAAGCAGGCTCCCTGCTGAGCAAGGAGCCCAATTCGGGGCTCAATCCCAGGCCCCTGAGCTGAAGGCAGATGCTTAACTGACTGAGTCAGCCAGGCGCCCCCTATTTTGTTTTTAAGCTGGTGGGTGCATTTCAGGGAAACGGGGGACCTGAATTATTTTATAATAAAATGGCCTGGGTGTAGAAGGCTGGAGTCCTCCAGAAGGCAGGGACAGAATCTCTTTTGGTCATCCCAATATCCCCAGTGCCTGGCACACAGTTGGTGCCCCATAAATGCTCACTAGTCACTGAATGAGTGTTCTCGCCAAGCCCTCGATACTCTAGCAGGATTGTTTAGCTTTGACAATAATGGGACGCTCGGGTACTCGGTGGGCAGGGACCTGGGACACTGACCATCGGCAGTTCCTGGGAAGGCCTTGCCCCAGAAGGGCCGACGAGGCGAAGCCTGGCCACCTCCTGGCTTGCCCGCCCACAGACCTGGGGGAGTGTGCAGGAAGGAAGGAAGGCCGGGGTTTATTTTTGTCCGTGGCCTGCTCCCCCGGGATGGTAGTCATCTCCTTGTCTGCCGGCTGGGATCGGGGGTTTCTGGCAGAACAATGGGTCGGGAGGGGGGGTCATGCAGCTGGGCTGGCCCAGGTGTGAGAAGGTCTGGGGGCCCAGCTCCCCTCCAGAACCATCACACTCAACCAGCACGTGCAGAGTGGACCAGAGCCACCCTCCCCCGCCCCCGAGGGTCACACAGCGACCAAGATAGGCAGCAAGACCTGGGCTCCAGGGCCCTTGGGGTCTAGGCGCCTGGGCCTCCTCCCTGGACTCAGGGAAAGTCCTTTCCCTCTCTGAGTCTGTTTGTCCATCCGTAAGCTGGGGAGACGGAACCCAAGACCTCGGGGGTTCCTTCTCGTTTCTGATGTTTGTGGACATCCTTTCCCTCATGCATTCAGTAAACACTTATGGGGTGCCTGCTGTGTACCAGACCCTGGGCTGAGCACTGGAGGCACCCTGTGAACAAGGGAGCCCCGGCCCCTGGCTGCATTGTCAGGCCAGGGAGACGAACCGTAATATCAGGGTGTGCACGGCCAAAATGGGAGCATGCCCAGGGCACCGTGGGAGGCTTCCAGGAGGAGGTGACTGCAACAGTGAGACTTGGATGAGCAGTTTACAGGATGAGTAACAGGGAGAGGAGGGGTCCCGGTACACAGGACGGACTAGAGCATTCTAGAGAAACTGGTGGGAAGGCATCTGGGAGCGTGAAGCTGCTGCTGCCCTTTTCCCAGAGAATCTCACAGACAAGTGGGGCCATGCCTTCAGGGAGCTGAATGGCAGAATTCCGGGCCCGTGGCATCCAGCCCCTTGCCCAGGGAAAGCTCACAGCCTGGGGGGCATTGGCGTTGGCCACAGCTTCTGGTCTAAGACAGAGTTAGTTAGATCTTCCCATAACTGAGGCACGGGGCGGTCATGTTGGTTGACCACGAGGTCAGGTCAGAGAGCAGGTCCTAAATAGTGGGGCTGGATTTGTCACTGAAACAGCTTCTGGTCCTTAAAAACTCAAGGTGATCTTCAGGCACCAAGTGGGGAGGGTGGAAAAGAGCAGGCTTGCAGAGGTGGTCAGTTGCTATATTGCTGTGTGGCCTTGGGGAAGTGGCTCAGCCTCTCTGAGCCTGTGTAATTTCTTCAGCAAACCAGCAACTGGCCTACTGCCTGGTGGAAATGATGAAATGGGCACACGCTGCCAGCTCAGGGCGTGCCACGTGGTGCCGAGTCAGCAGCCTCCCCCACCCCCGGCTCTGGCCCAGGACCGCGTAGCCCCACACAGTGGGGACGCTGTGGGGGCAGGGAAGACAGTCCTGCCATTCCCGTGCCCACCCTGACCCCTGAGGGCAGGCGAAGGGGCAGCCTAGGGGGCTGGACTTCTCTTGGGGCATGAACTCACACAAAGACAGGCTTTGTGGGGGCTCTCAGGGCTGAGCGGGCACCCCCGCGGCCTCCCTGGTCTGGCCAGCCTGGGGCCGGGATGGGGGTGGGTTCTACTAGGGCCTGGGGCAGTGGGTGAGGATTGGAGGTGGGCCTCGGGCTCGCTTCATTCTTTTTTCTGAAGTCTCCGAAGACACAGTGGGTAAGGAAGCAGGCCCCTCGCCTCCACCGTGGGCGGGGATGAGGCCGGCCAGCTGGGGAGTGAAGGTCAGCGGTGGGGCGGGGGCAGGGCAGAGTTGGGGGGGTGCCTGGAGCACTGCATGGCCCAGAGAAGGTGCCTCATCGTCAGTCTGGTGGTTCGGAAATGGCTTCCAAGCTGAGCTGAGGGATGAAACTTCAAGAGGCAGGGGCCCAGGAGCCAGGGCTCCGGAGCACAAATAGGAGTTCACCGGGGAGGATGGCAGAATGAGGTGTGGGGCCGAGTCCCAGGAGCCGTGGGAGCTGCCAGCTGGTCCTCAGAAGGAAAGGGTCGCGCCCAGATGCGCAGGTTGGGAAGAACTCTGGCCCCACCAGCAGGAGGTGTTTGGAGGGGTGGCTTCAGGGCTCAGGGCATCTGGAAGTCAGCCGTGGGGACAGTGTGAGGAAAAGACAGAATCTGCAGTCGGAGGCCTGGTCGCTGTGCCCCGAGAGCTGGCCTGCCGCTCCCCTCGGCCACTGTCCTGGCCCTTTCCTAGGTGGGAGCGGTCACAAGTCAGTGTGTCCAGATCAGACGTGTTGCCGAAGCAGTGTGTTTCTAGAAACCTCACACGTGCCCCCCAAGCCTGGGCCCCACAACCCAGGCTGCTGTCCACCTGACTCATTCCTCGCCCGAGGAGGGCCTCAGGGCTGTCTGCTGTAAACACGCCGGGACAGTAAGGCTGGGGAATTGGTCGTAACTGGGCTCCTGAGCCCTAAACAGCCCAGGGCCTGGGGCCTGGGACCCCCATCCTACTGAACTGCAGGGTTGGGTGGGGAATGACAAGCTGGACTGGGGAGGGAGATGGAATCGCCTGTGATAACTCCCCTTGAGCCTCTCCTCAGCCCACAGCCAGGATATGGTGGGTCTGAGGGACTGGAGATCGTCCTTCCCAGATTTCACCATTATGCATTCACTCTTTTGACTTTAACCTTCCTCCCTCCCTCCCTCTCCGTCCCTGTCTTTCTTCCTTCTTTATTTTTAAGATTTTATTTATTTGAGAGAGAGAGAGAGAACGAGAGAGAAAGAGACCACAAGCAGGGGGAGGGACAGAGGGAGAAGCAGACTCCCCGCTGAGCAGGGAGCCCTGTGCAGGGGCTCGATCCCAAGACCCTGAGATCACGACTCGGGCTGAAGGAAGACACCTAACCAACAGAGCCACCCAGGCGTGCCTCTTTCTTTTTCTAGAAATGAATTCCCTTAGATCCCTTAGGGCCCCTGGGTCCCCATTTTTCAGTGTGACTGCAGTTTTCACGAGCCTCCCTTTGTAGGCATCTGGCCCTGTTTCTGTGCTGTGCTCTAGCCCCTCTGGGCCGCGGATTGTGAAGTCTGTCGGCCCCTCTGTCCACCTTCTCACCCGTCCCTCCCTCCCAGGAGACCTGCCAGCACCCCTGCCCCTCGGGGGTGCCCCCACAATGGCATCTTGTAGCTCCTGAGGGTGGTACGGGCCCCTGACATGCCCCCAGGCGCACCCACCCCTGGTGCCCAGCTTCCCAGCAGGCTTCTGTGGGTGGGGCCCCCGTGCTGGGCCACTGGCACGTGCCCGTTTCACAGATTGGCACGCCGCGGCAGCAAACACAAGGGGCCCGCCAGGAAGGTCCCTGGAAGGCCCGGGGCCGTGGGGACTGACGCCCGTGTGCCTTTCCTCCCGGCAGGGCCGATGGACGCCTTCAGCACCAAGAGCCTAGCCCTGCAGGCCCAGAAGAAGCTCCTGAGCAAGATGGCGTCCAAGGCCACGGTGGCCGTGTTCATCGACGACACGAGCAGCGAGGTGCTGGACGAGCTGTACCGCGCCACCAAGGAGTACACCCGCAGCCGCAAGGAGGCCCAGAAGGTGCTCAAGAACCTGGTCAAGGTGGCAGTGAAGCTGGGCGTGCTGTTGCGCGGCGGCCGGCTGGGCGGCGAGGAGCTGGCGCTGCTGCAGCGCTTCCGCCAGAGGGCGCGCCGCCTGGCCATGACCGCCATCAGCTTCCACCAGGTGGACTTCACCTTCGACCGGCGCGTGCTGGCCGCCGCCCTGCACGAGTGCCGGGACCTGCTGCACCAGGCCGTGGGCGGGCACCTGACCGCCAAGTCCCATGGCCGCATCAACCACGTCTTCGGCCACCTGGCCGACTGCGACTTCCTGGCGGCCCTCTACGGCCCGGCCGAGCCCTACCGTTCACACCTGCGCCACATCTGCGAGGGCCTCACCAAGATGCTGGACGACGACAGCATATGACCTCGGGGCCCGGGTGTCCTGCGGGGGCGGGGGCGGGGGCAGGTCCTTTTCTCCCATCTGATTCTGGCCGAATCCCCGGGACAGGTGTCTGTCCCCTTGGAGAGAACGCCAACCCGTGGGAGGCAGCGGTTTTAAGGACTCCAGTCACCTCTCCCTCCGCCCCGTCTCCAGAGGGGAAGAGCACAGCCTGCCGGCCCACAGCCTTCCCAGGCGCCCCGAGACTGCTGCCTGCCAGGTCGCCTGACCCGACCTGACCCGCACCACCCCTCCAGCCACCAGATGCCCCTGGAGGCTGGCACTCGCCACTTAGTACCGTGAAGGGTCGTGGGGAACCAGAAGTAAGGGAGTGTTACGGGGTGAGCTGCGTCTCCCCAGATTCCTTGAGGTTCTAGCCCCCCAGGACCTGTGAACGTGACCTTCTTGGGGAACAGGGTCGTTGCAGATCTCATTAGTCAAGATGAGGTCACGCTGGTATAGGGCTGGGCCCCCGGTCCTTGTAGGAAGGGGACCTTGTGAAGCGGGGGGAGCCACCTGGAACGGCCCAGCTGACACCCAGATCGCAGGCTTCTGGCCCCCAGAACAAGAGGGAACACTCTTCTGTTGCCGCCTCTGCGGGGCCAGGGGGCACTTGGCCCCAGCAGCCCCAGGGCAGGAGCGCCCGGAGCCCAGGAGAGTGCTGGGGGGGCTGCTGTCAGCGAGGACGCCTTGATGGGGCTGGAATCGCAGCCCGGACTCCCACGTAGGAGAGGAGAGTGAGCCCCGACTCGGGGCTCCAGGGCAAAGCCGTCTGCGATGCACGCCCATTTGAAGACGATTACCTCACATGTTTGGCAGACCAACGACTGCGGGGACGAGACCTCAGAAAGCAATGCTCAGCCGATTCTGGCTTTGGCGACACCCAGAGGATGCAGTGGTGCTCGGCTCAGGGTGCAGATGGACACAGGGGGTGTGGGAGCGTGGCTGCATTCTAGTGGGTGGCAGATGCGCCCCGGCAGGGCTGGGAAGGTTGTTCGGGTGACCTGCGGGGCAGGGGAGAGGGGATGAGGTCTCCTGACTCGTTGTGCAGGACCAGGTCTGTGGGGCAGAGGTTTGAAATGGGAGGCGTGCTGTCCCTTGTAGGCGAAACGACAGGTGTGCAGGGTCCCATCCATTGGTGGGGACACCGGGCATTAGTCAGGGAAAGTGCCCGTAACCATCTAGACTGTGGGGTTTTTCTCGGACCCTTGCCCGAGCCCGCACTGGCCACAGGTGCTGCTGCGTGGACCTCACCCCTCCGGCCGCCGCAGTCCCCACCACGCCCTTTCGCCTCCCCCTGGCCCGCTGCACCCGGCTGGCAGGGCACAACTGCCCCGGGGGCATGACGGCCTTTCTCTGCTTGGGTGTCTGCTTCCCGGAGAAGCTGTGGGTCTCAGGCCCGAGAGCCAGCTGTTCCCACGCCCGCCCCACCCCGCTAAGGCAAACCAGCCCTCCCATCTTCCGAGGAAAGCATCCTTGGAGAGCCCTTGTCCCGGGCTTTGCACACTGAAAGCATCCATGGTGCGCACC
>JAQQSY010006174.1:0-11199 GCA_028646535.1 Procyon lotor | reverse complement strand
TTCATCCACAGTTCATCAAATGATGCTTTTTTTTAAAGATTTTATTTATTAGAGAGATGGAGAGAAAGCACAAATAGGCAGAACAGCAGGTAGAGGGAGAGGGAGAAGCAGGCTCTCCACTGAGCAGGGAGCCCAACACGGGGCTCGATCCCAGGATCCTGTGAAAATGACCCAAGCCAAAGACAGCCGCTTAACCGACTGAGCCACCCAGGAGCCCCCAAATGTTGCTTCTCACCCATGCACAAACACTTGGGGAACTCTAATCTTTTGATCTCATTTGACCTAGCCTCAGACTAGCATAGCTGCTGGACGAGCTCCACTAGAAGTCAAGCCTTTGGTCCTGACCCCCACGCATTTTTACCCTCCCTACCTCTAGATAGGTCCTTGGTCGTAGGAACAAATCTTACTGTAAGGGCTTCTTAGGATGCAGTCCATGGGAATGAGTAGTCATTAGAGGCCTGCTAGAGGTAGAGGCAGTATTGACAGTCCTTTGGCTGCACCCAGAGCCCAGGACCACCATCAGGCTAGGGAAGTGGTCCCAGGCTGGGCTCTGTGCATCTCCAGAAAAGAACCTACTGATTTGGGGAAGGGAATGCACATGAATGAAAAACCATAAAATTTTAACTTCATTGACTTTATATAAATCTGTCTCTGTTGCTCTTTGGAAGATTTGTTCCTATCCTCATGTAACCTGGTAGTTAGGACCAAGGAGTCCCAATGCCTGCTCTCCTTCTGCCTTTGAAGTAGCCTTCACATAGGGCCCTTACCAGCCTGGGAGGTTAAGAGCACTAGTGCTATAACCAGGTAAGGACTACTCAGGAAGAGGCTGGAAAAGTCTTGATCATGGACCCATTTGCCCTTTGCTGATTTAATTCTAGGATCCCAACCCCCAAAATACAGATTCTATACCCGTTCCTCATCCCTACCCCTCCTTATGTACCTCTTGACCCCCACAAAAAGCAGTGTCCCCAGTCTACTCTGGGCAAGTACCAAGTCCACTACATCTTAGCAGCTTAGCTCTTGAGAGACCAATAGCGGAGCTCTTTTTCTGAAACCCAATAAGGCTGAAAGTAAGAACTGTGTTCATTTTGCCCTCACATCTTCAGTATCTAGACTTGACTAGTGCTGACTGATACTCTCTTCCAAGATGTCCTTTCCTGGTTCCTCTAACCTGGCCTCAACTTTCTTATCTTTCTCCTTTTGGGCCGGCATTACTAACCAGAAAAAGAGAAGTAAAGGGTATTGCTCAGATCCTATATAGTGAAACTTAAGCAGAGGTTTTGTTTAGACTATTTTCAGCCTACCAGTGGAGTCCAAGCAAAACCAACCTATGTCTCCAGAATCTGAACATCACCTGCCTAGTGCCTTCTGTCCCTCAGCATCCAGATACCATATATGTGACTTTTGTGGAAAGTCCTCACTCTACAGTAAAAAGAAGAATGGCTAATGTGGTTAACCTTAGCCATTATGTAGAGATTGCCTCTACCGTTAATAAATAGTCTACACACACATGCAATAATGACTAATAGTAAATAACAAGGCTCTGGAACTGAACTGCTCAGCTTTGAGTTTCTGACCCCAGTTAAAGCTGTATGATTTTGGGAATGTTACCTAAGTGCCAAACTTCAGCTTCTTCGTTTATGAAATGGAGAAATAACTCTTCCTGCTTCATACCTTATTGGGATTATACAACCTGATTAGATTGGTTATTGTAAAAATCGCTTAGAATAATGCCTGCCACATAGCAAGTAGTTAATGTTAGTCACTATTATTACCAGGTGTCTTCTGGACATCCATAAAACTCATGGAGGCTGGCTCTCAGAGTGTGTTCAGCAGTCTCCTAATTCTAACCTGCTCCTCTTCTATGTGATTTTCAGAGGTCTCCCATTCAGCCTCTTCACTAAAAACCTCCTCTCAGCCTTGAGTCCCAGGAAGGAGGAGCAGCTCAGGTTCATTATTGCTCTCCAGGTGCATCTTTCTGACCTAAATTCTGGACCTTTCTTCTTCAGGACTTCCCTTTTGACTCTTTACAAATGGATTAGTATTTTATTTTTTTAAAGATTTTATTTATTTATTTGACAGACAGAGAGAGATCACAAGTAGGCAGAGAGGCAGGCAGAGAGAGAGGGGGAAGCAGGCTCCCCACTGAGCAGAGAGCCCGATGTGGGGCTCGATCCCAGGACCCTGAGATCATGACAGGCAGAGGCTTTAACCCACTGAACCACCCCGGCGCCCCCCAATGATTAGTATTTTAGTCACACTATAAAATTCTTTTTTCTCAAAGCAACATGTATGATCTGAGCAAGGGAAAGATTTCAGACAAGGATATTGGCTAACGAAGCAAAAAGATGAACACTTGAGGATACTTTTACCTATTCTTAAACAGTAAGTCCCCCATCTTCCTTAACTTTCCACTTTGCTGCTATGAATTCCAACCTTTCTCCTTCTCTTAAGAACTTCAGTCCTGGGGCGCTTGGGTGGCTCAGTGGGTTAAAGCCTCTGCCTTTGGCTCAGGTCATGATCTCAGGGTCCTGGGATCAAGCCCCACATCGGGCTCTCCAGGCCTTCAGTTATCCCTTCTCTCTTCTTTATCAACCAACCCTTCCTCCTGTCGGATCATTCTTCTCATGCAAAGATGTGTTACTATCATTTATCCTTAAAAACAAAATCAAATAAAACACCCCCTGACTCAATGACCCTCTCCAATTACTGCACCAACTTTCTTTTCTACTTCACAGTAAAACATATTACAGACATTTTCTACATCATTTCTATTGCTTTACCTTCCATTACCTTCTCAATCTACTTTATTCTCAACAATAACCTGAGATGCCTTCATGCTAAGGTCATAAATAACATCCACTTCTCTGACATCATCTTACTCAACCACTCAGAAGCACTTACAGCACTGGATACTGTCTCATTCTTGAATTATTCTCCTTTCAGCTTCCCTGACATCATCTTCTAGTCTGGCCCTTCCATTTTAGTCTCCTTTGTCTGCTCCTCATCTAAAGGTTAGAAATTCACCGGGATCTCTTCTCTTCTATTTACACATTTTCTTTGTGTGATCTCGTCTATTTACATAGCTTTTGAAACCATCTATATGCTGACAACTCCCAAATTTATGTCTCTATTCCACCCAATGTGCTTCCACAATTGTATATCTAACAACCTAGTTGACATCTCTTAGACTTTTACATGCATCTCACCATACCAAAATAAAACTTGATTTTTCCCAGGGCATGGTATTTAAATGAAAAGAACTTGTGGATAAAACATTCATCAAAATCTTAAAGGAGAGGGGCGCCTGGGTGGCTCAGTGGGTTAAAGCCTCTGCCTTCAGCTCAGGTCATGATCTCAGGGTCCTGGGATCGAGCCCCACGTCGGGCTCTCTGCTTAGCAGGGAGCCCTCTTCCCCCTCTCTCTCTGCCTGCCTCTCTGCCTACTTATGATCTCTCTCTCTCTCTCTCTCTCTGTCAAAATGAAGAAATAAAATATTTTTTTAAAAAATCCTAGAGGAGAACACAGGCAGTAACCTCTTCGACCTTGGCCAGAGCAACTTCTTGCAAGACACATCTATTAAAGGCAAGAGAAACAAAGGCAAAAGTTAACTATTGGAACTTCATCAGGATAAGAAGCTTCTGCACAGCAAAGGAAACAGTCAACAAAGCTAAAAGGGAGCCTACAGAATGGGAGAAGATATTTTCAAGTGACATAACGGATAGAGGATTGGTATCCAAGATCTATGAAGAACTTATCAAACTCAACCCCCAAAAAACAAATAATGCAGCCAAGAAATGGGCAGAACACATGAACAGACACTTCTCCAAAGACGACATACAAATGGCCAACAGACACATGAAAAAATGCTCCACATCACTTGCCATCAGGGAAATACAAATCAAAACCACAATGAGATACCACCTTACACTGGTTAGAATGGCTAAAATTAACAAGACAGGTAACAACAAATGTTGACAAGGACATGGAGAAAAGGGAAGCCTCACACATTGTTGGTGGGAATGCAAGCTGGTACAGTCACTCTGGGAAACAAAATAGGGGTTCCTCAAGATGTTAAAAATAAAGCTACCCTATGACCCAGCAATTGCACTACTGGGTATTTACCCCAAAGATACAGATATAGTTAAAAGAAGGGGCACATGCACCCTAGTGTTCACAGAAGCAATGTCCACAATAGCCAAACTGTGGAAGGAGCCAAAATGTCCTCAACAGATGAATGGATAAAGAAGATATGGTTCATATATATAATGGAATATTACTCAGCCATCAGAAAGGATGAATACCTACCATTTAAATCAACATGGATGGAACTGAAGGGTATTATGCTAAGTGAAATAAACAAATCAGAGAGAGACAATTATCATACATATGGTTTCACTTATATGTGGAATATAAGAAACAATGCAGAGGATAATAGGGGAAGGGAGGAAAAACCGAATGGGAAGAAATCAGAGGGGAAACAAACCATGAGAGACTCTTGACTCTGGGAAACAAACTGAAGGAGACAGGTGGAGGAATGGGGTAACTGGGTGATGGGCATTAAGGAGGGCATGTGATTTGATGAGGACTGGGAGCTAATATACAACTAATGAATCACTGAACACTACATCAAAAACTGGAGCTGTACTATATGTTGGCTAATTGAATTTAAATTTTAAAAAATAAAAAAAATGGGAAACCCTCTAGAACATTTTTTTAAAGAAAGCATTTAACAGGTAGTATTTTAAAACAAAACTATATAGGTGGCCATCAGGTTTATGAATCAATTAGATATCTTTCCATTTGCTATAACTTGTTGTTTTTATTTTGTATTACATTTAAAGAAAGGATGCAATACAATATTTTTATTGTATGAGATCTCTGAAGATTCTAATCTGCTTCCATCCTCCCCAGTTCTCATATAAGTAAATGTACCAACACTGTCATCCATTCAGTGTCAAAGTCAGAAACCTGGGTACCACCCTTCATACTTTCCTCATTTCCCACACTCTATCCAAAAGCAAGTCCTGGTATATGGCTTTCGAAATATCTCAAGTCATGCACTGTTCTGCAACACGGCCACTGACATCCACTTATAATCTCTCACCTTTGCAAAGAACCTCCTACTGCACGTTCCATGTCTGTGCTGGCTCCCTTCTGATACATTCTCTACTCACAGGCAGAATGGCCTTTCAAAAATACATACCGCTACTCCCCATTGCTAAAAGCCCCTTGATGATTTCTCACTACTCTTCAAATGTAATTGCAACTCCACACTATGGTTTTGGGGCCCTTCTTGCTCTGGCCACTATACTTTTTACAATCACAATCTGAACACAAGACCAGATCACACGTGAGTCGTGGCTTGATCCTTCTTATCATTTGGTCTCAGCATTCTTCAATGACATCCTTTCAGAGAAGCCATCTATCTAATTAGAATCTGCTCTCTAGTTTTCTATCACTTCATGCTGTTTATTTTCACAATTTATAATTTCTTCATTTGTTTGCTTGTTTCCTTCTTGACTATCTCTTCAATTAGACTGTAAACTGAGCGAGAGTAGAGGCTTCACCTGATTTCCTTGTTCTGTATTCTTCTATGCCTGACACATAGTAGGGTGCTCAAAAAATTAATGGTGAATAATAGATTCTACCCCAAGTAGATTCAACGCTCAACCCAATCCTATGACAACAGTGCTTCTTCCACTCCCTATCCCACTAAAAGAAACAACTTTAAAATTTTGCACACTAGAGTGAGCCATGATTTACTTGGTTTTGGTCATAGGATCCAATAGAGAATCAAGCCTATAGACTGTTTTTAGTGAATGACGATGGAATGGATGCATAAATGAATAAGCAAGTTACTCTGGTCTTCTGTTTTCTAATTAATAAAATAAGGACAATAATATTTCAAGACCCCTGGAAGTCTCATCAGACAAGAGGTTTAGCCACAAGTCTGGACTCTGCTTCTGGAAGGTTCCTAGCAAGTTTAGTCCTTGAAGTGTTGTAAAGGAACTATTAGGAATTCATCATAACAATGTCTTCCCATCTCCATCTTCTTTGCTGATATTTCAATGTCTATCCTTGATCTCATACTGAGATCAAGCACCCCCATATTCATGTAAACACTGATGAGACCAAGAGGTGCTTATAGTTTATCATATGATCCATATAAATGCTTAACAAAGTGTCTATTGCAAAGTAAGTCCATGTTACTATATAAAAAATTATCTACATCTATTGATATATACACCAAATTCACAAAGTTTAAAATACAGGAGATATACCCAACATGAAAACAAAAAAGCTGGTGTTTAAAATCCTTTACCTCAATTCTGCTGTAGACAAAACACCACAAAAAGCTTTCAAAAATAATTTAGAAGCACAAATCTGGCCTCCCTAACTAGGTATACTTTCTGTTTTGCTACTCTGAAGATGGTATATTAAGGAGAGTGGGCAAGTTGACAAAATTCAGTAAGACACTTAACCACTTCTGATGCATTTGGACCCAAGGTTTTTCAGAATTAATATTCTAATTTCCGTGGACTATTTTATTAGGCTTTAGTAAATCTATTTGATATGTTAAAATTCAATCACACACTAAATATAGCATGGCTTTTAGACTGTAAAATTCAGCCCCTCTTTAAAGGGTGGATATTTACTCCAAATGACCTATCACATTGAATAAAGATCACTTTCTAAAACACTTTTCAGAAGTTCTCATTGATGTCTACTGAATTAGTGGTCAAATACTAAACCATAAAAATCACCCATTAAAAGCTGGGAAATATACAACCCAAGATGGAATAAATTTGGTAATCATTTTGACAAGGGCGAAATTGAAGTAAGAGACCTTGCTTAATCCATTGAACAAAACGTGAGGAAATGTGATAAAGACACCACCCTTCACTGCTGCACTCCACCAGGTACTTGTGTCTGGGGAAGAGGAAAGGAAGCCTCCAGAAGCAGCCTCACTCCATGTGGGGATCGGTATTCTGCTAAGCTCTGAACAAGCTGGCACCTAGTCCCTACTTGGGCACAGGCACACAATCTAAAATCTGCTCTTAGGCACAGATGCATTGGCACCAAATCTGTCCTTGGGCCCAGAAACTGGGAATTTTGGCTTCATTTACATAATATGTCATTCCAACAAAGTGATTGAAACTGCAGGGGTGGGCAAATTTGATAAAATGCAGCAGACAGAGTAGGAAGAATTCAAACATTGTTGCAACAGACCCACAGTTTTAAAGAGACAAAAAAAAAATTGTGTGGAAAATTTCTGGAAGGAAGTACGCCAAATTGTTCAGAGTAGTTATCCTTTAAAGGATTATTAGAGATTTTAAAATTGTTGATTTCTGTAATTTTGAATATTTTTAAAAGATTTTACTAATTTATTTTTGACAGAGAGAGACACAGTGAGAGAGGGAACACAAGCAGGGGGAGTGAGAGAGGGAGAAGCTGGCTTCCTGCTGAGCAGGCAGCCCGATGCAGGGCGCCATCCCAGGACCCCAGGATCATGACCTGAACCAAAGGCAGATGCTAAACAACTGAGCCACCCAGGCACCCCTGTATTCTTGAATTTTTAAGAAACATAAGAAAAAAATAGAAACAATTACAAAGCAGCAAAAACACCACACCCAGAATCTAATCATCAACAATCGACCCCCAGACCTTTACTTTTAAATGCCTGGAAGGGAAATTTGGAATTTCCCCCTTTTGACTTCCACTCAAAAGAACTAGTATATCACTTCCATCACAGATGTTAAAAGATTCCTTTCTCCTTTATGGAATAAACTTCCCACAAAGTGGATTTATCCAGTATTCAACAGGAAGCTGACTCATGTTTATAGGATACTTTTAGTTCATTTTCAGTAAAACAGAATATTGTTAAAACCAGTAGTGCTAGGAGGAAAAATGATTTCATTAACAAAAGTGTCTAGCCAAGATGCTGGATGGTACTTTTCACCTGCCACAGCAATTAAAATGTCTCTAATAAAATCCCATTGAGATAAACGATAGTCTTTTATTCAGAGCTCATCAGAGAAAATCTAATTTATAGCATTGGCTGTAACTTGTTAAAAAGTCTCTATCTGAAAGCTAATTCCATGATAAATTTTAATTATGTGGAGAGAACTATCTTCAAAGCTATATTAATTATACATTTAAGCTCTACATACAAACTCATACATTACAGTACACCCAGAACATGTAAAATATAGTCTGAACCAAATTAAAATATGCCAATTTCCTCAGCAGTTATTTACTTTTGATATACTGTAGCTATTTCAGTCCATTCTTTATAAACATAAAATTACCACCGTGCTTCCTTAGCCACTTTGCTTCCCTAGAGAGAACTCTGGGCTCTGGCTAACTTTCTGGCATGACTTCCTACTTCTGCAGGTTATAAGCAGATATCCAGAAGGCCTTTTTCCACCCAAGATAAATACTTTAATAAAAGTGGGGCACCTGGGTGGCTCAGTTGGTCGGGCATCTGCCTTTTGCTGGGGTCTGAGTCCCAGGGTCCTGGGATGAAGACCCACATCAGGCTCCCTGCTCAGCAAGGAGTCTGCTTCTGCCTCTCCCTCTGCCCCTCCCCTCCATTTGTGCTCTCTCTCTCTCTGTCAAATAAGTAAATAAAATCTTTAATCATCATCATCATACATTATATGTTAATTAATTGCATTTAAATTTTTAAAAATACTTTAATAAAAGGGATGAAAGTTGCCAAAAAGTTTGACTTTCTCATTCCAGCTATATCCACCACACCCCCTGCAATTCCTAGTCTCACCCTCCCACTACTCTCTTGCTTTAATCCCCAGCATCACCAACACGGATCAAGTAAGTATACCCACACATTCCCTGTTGGAGAAACAGTCTAGACCAGTAGCTTGTCAGCAAACTCACCAAGATAAAAACTTGGACAAAATCGTGTGTCATAAGTAAATGAACATTCCATCCTCCATTAAGAAAGTCTTGGTACTGGGGCGCCTGGGTGACTCAGTGGGTTAAAGCCTCTGCCTTCGGCTCAGCTCATGATCTCAGGGTCCTGGGATCGAGCCCCGCATCGGCTCTCTGCTCAGCGGGGAGCCTGCTTCCCCCTCTCCCTCTGCCTGCCTCTCTGCCTACTTGTGATCTCCCTCCTCTCGGTCAAATAAATAAATAAAATCTTTAAAAAAAAAAGTCTTGGTACCAAGAAAAATTCAACTGAACTGAGTAGTATGCTAGTGCTGTAGCTTAATATTACATACATGTAATACACCACACAGTAAAAAATTCAAATAAAAATGTATGGGTTAAAAACTTAGTCTATTTCACCTCTCTTTTCTTTTAGTTTCCTTCTTTGATACCTTCGAAGTAACTTTACAATTTACAGATATTCAGTGCATATAAAAGCATACATGTGTAAAACAAAAAATCACATACTGTATATAATACCCTTCACTTTACTCTTTTAACATTATATGTTGGAAATTGTCTGAAATCAATGCATATAGAATGGCTTCATTCATTATGAAGTTTGTGTGATACCCCATGCCACACATGTATATAATTATATAATTTTTAACCAGTCCCCTAATAGAGATATTTATGCTATTTCAACCTTTTTTTTCTTACTATTTCAAAGAAAGTTATGATGAATATCCTTGCATCTTTGTTATTTAAGACATGGTGAGGATATCTGCGGATAGAATTGCAGGATCAAAGAACATGTGCATTTGTAATTTTGATAAAGTATTGCTCAATAGCTTTTTGTAGAATTTACACCAAACTAAGAGCAGTATATTAAATGCCTATTTTCTCATACCCCTTTCAATATACTATGCTATCAAAATGTTTTTATTTTTGCCAAACTGACAGGAGAAAATAGTACTTCATTATAGTTTTAATTCTTAAATTAGTATTTTTTTCTATATATAAAGTGAATACATTTTCATATTTATATATGAATATAATTTATATATTTTTATATTTATATATAAATATAAATTTATATATCCATTTATATATCCTTTGACACAAACTGTTCATTTCTTTGTACGATTATTGGTATTTTTCTTCCATATTCATTGGTATAGGCTAAGGAATATACCTGGTCTATGTCATGAGTTGCAGACAAATAATTTTCCCTGGTATGTCATTTGTGGTATGTCCTTTGTTTAATAGTATTTTAATGCAATGAAAATTTTAACTTTATTTTCTTTTAATTTTTTAAAGGTTTTATTTATTCATTTGAGAGACAGAGAGAGAGCACAAGCAGGGGGAGCAATGGAAGCAGAGGAAGAAGCAGGCTCCCCACTGAGCAGGGATCCCGATGTGTGGCTCAATACCAGGACCCTGGGATCATGACCTGAGCCCAAGGTGGTCGCTCAACCGACTGAGCCACCTAGGCACCCCTATTTTAACTTTATATGGTCAAATTAATCTATCTTTTCATTTATGATTTCTTAGTTTTAGATTACCTTCAAACTTATTTACACAAACAGATACACATGTAACATACAAATTGTGTGTATACATATACATAATATTTTCCTAGTATACTTGTATTTTAATTTTTCTATTTAAATCTTTGAAACATTTGGAACTTTGATATAAGTATTGAGGTAAGGATCCAAAAATTATTTCATTTTCTAAATGACTATCCTGTTCTTCTGATACCATTTGTTCAATAATTCACTTATCCACTGATTTGCTATACTGTTCTTGCCATATACTAATAGCTAACTTATTTTTGGGCCTACTTACAGATTTTCTTGTCTATTCCATTTAGCTGCATGTCAATTTAGGCATTATTATTACATTAGTATAACTACTATAATGTTTTAAGATATGAGAGGGCTTGTAACTTATTATTCTTTTCCCAGAATTTTCTTGAATATTATTTTCTATTTTCCAGATAAATCAACCTTTCCATTCAAAAATGAATAAATAAGTAATGATCTTTTTGTACTTACTGGGATTGAATTAAGTTTATTGCTTATAGGAAAGACTTGATATCTTTATATTGAATCTTCCTACTTAAGAAAATGCATACTTTCTCCTATCCTCAGCAATCAGACAACAAAAAGAAATAAAAGGCATCCAAATTGGCAAAGAAGAAGTCAAACTCTCACTCTTTGCAGATGATGTGATACTTTATGTGGAAAATCCAAAAGACTCCACTCCAAGACTGCTAGAACTCATCCAGGAATTCAGTCAAGT
>JAQQSY010006173.1:0-11201 GCA_028646535.1 Procyon lotor | reverse complement strand
ACACACACACACACACACACGAGCCAAATAAGCCACAACAGTGCATCTCTGGAGTTAACATCCAACCTTGCTGGGGGAAACGCCTTCACCAGATGTTGGCCAAGGGCAAAGAGAAACATCCTCAGCCTTGACAACTTTCCTCAGTGTCCTAGCTCCGGCTCATTGGGAGTCCTCTTCTCCAGTCCGCGTTGTCCCGTATGGACAGTCACTCCCCTATGAGCACCTGCCTGCCGCTGTCAGGGTGTTTAGTGAGGCCTCACGGATGTGCTGGAGCTGGCGTAGGCTGGCGGCAAAATGCAACCCTAGCATCTCTGCCCGAAGACCCACATTGGTCCCCTGGAGTCACTCGCGATGAGTGTATTTACAACCAGGGGATCTGCAGAAGTTATGGATTCTGGCTTCCCTCCCCTGCCCGCCAAGGCCTTTGTTCAACACTGATCTGCAAAACATGAGTCTTTAACAACCCATTTCCACATCCACTGGCTGCATTTAACCACCGACTCTAAACCACCAGCTAGGACTCCCGTCTAGACTGGAATCCTGACCTCCGCGCAGCGCACCCCCACCTGGCTGTCTGTGTTTCTGGTCCAAGCTGCATCTCATAGAGCACACGGTTGGGAAAGGGGGTCTGTAGGTCCTTCCCGGCGGTGGAGAGACCCCGGCTAAGTGTCTCTCATTGTGAGAACTTCCCAAGCCACCCTTGGTGCAGGTCCACTTTTGTGTTTCTCTAATTTCCAATTCCGATGGATTGATTCTTCTCTAAAATACCAAAAAAAGAAGAAAAAAAGAAAGAATCCTTAGAAAGATTTAAAAAAAAAAATAGGAACCCTACATTTTGGATATGAGATTTAAAGAAATAACATTTCTGATGGAATGTTATAAAAGTTTCTAAACTTTCTAAATTCAATTTCTACACTGAAGTTTTTCAGTTTCGAACCTCCTAATTTCATACTTTACCCCCAAAATGCTCTGGTTTTGGACTTAAGTTAGCCAGAGACAGACTGTGGACTGTCCTGCGCCACAGAGAATGCCCTCTTCACCACAATCTGACCTTTGCCACAGCAGGCCGGCCTTCGTCCCTTAAAGCTGCTATGCTCCCCTTCGTGAAGGTTATAGGTTCACATCTCCCACTGTTAGAGACCAGGCCTAGTGAGTGAAAATAAGTCACGATTTGGAAATTCAGTTCCAATTCACACAATAATTGGTCACGGACAAGCAATTGAATCCTAGCCCGGTTGTTCCAATTAAGTGACTTTGTCCAAGAACCCGCTGCATGCTGATCTGGAGGCTAGGTCTTCCGGATGCAACAAATTAATTCTATCAGAATTCATTGAAGTAATCATAAGGCAATTGATCAGATCACCAATTAGTTGGTCCCAATCATTTATAATGACAACCAAAGCAGATCAACAGGCCCAGCGACTGCATACCTATTTTCCCCAAATTGTTGCTTTATGTTCCTCTTACAAGATCCTAAGAATGTGAATATTCAGAAGGTCCCCTAAAAGCCAGAATCTGTGTTAAAATGGTTCGTGCCTAACTTAACATTGAGAAGAGAAAGCCCTACCTGAGACATGTTAATTTGATGGTTAGATTACCTGATACAAACCCATTTAATGGGAATCAGTGGGGGGTGTGGCAAAGGGCTCCATCTTTATTCCTACTGGAGAAAAATTCATTACATCAGGATGATTTAATTCAGAAGCCTTGAAATGCATTTGCTAAGTGGCTTCCCCCCGGAGCCGCCAAAGCTCTGGAAGACAGGTGAGAATAGGAGGGTCCAGACAGCATTTCTCGTCTCGTTAGGAAGCAAACACACCATGACTACAAGAGCGATTTGCGGGACAATGTGCCTGGCACTTGGGATCCATTCTTTCCTTAACTTTCAGCAAAATCCTATGAATTCTATTAGGACTAGACTCATTTTCTCTTACAGAGGAGGGTGGTTTTACGCCATGAATCACACGTCTGGAAAAGTCTACTGTAACCTGTTCCTTTGGGTTAATTGCAATTCTCTCTAAAATATCAATTTCAAATTTAAATATTTTTAAGAGAGGGATAATTTTCAGCCCTTACTTATCAAGATTGTGAAGGAACAAAAAAGTATAAGCAGTTGTGCTCTGTGTGACAGTCTGTTAGATGGCACGTGGGCGTGTCCGCACTGACCTGGACCCCATCCCATACACACAGTCCCGCCGTCTTTCGGGCGTCAGTGGCCCTGGTGAGCTGTGCGAGGGCTCTGCCTCTCTTGGGGAGCCGAACTAGTTTCCCTTTTATGCACACTAAGGTGCGCTCTAAAGTATCTACAGCAATCGGTGCCCCCTCACGGGTGTGCACGAGGGCTTGCTTGACCATTGTCAAGCTCTTAACCATTGCCAATGGGACTGGTTAAAAATGGGTTCACATTTTTATTTTAATTTTTATTTCCTTACTCATGAGTTGGATGGTCTGTCTTTCTTTCTTTCTTTCTTTCTTTCTTTCTTTCTTTCTTTCTTTCTTTCTTTCTTTCTTTTAATTGGTCATTGGTACTTCTAGTTGGGAAACAACTTGACCTTTTCTTTATGATTCGTATTTTTCTTAGAGATTTGTAAAAATTGTGTGCTAAGGCCTTTTCCGGCCATGTGATTTACAATTTTTTTTTGGTTTGATACTTTTGCTGTGCACGTATTTTTAAATTTTATACTGACAAATGGACCAAGTTTTTAAATATATATATATATTTATTTGTTTGAAAGTGAGAGTTCATGCTCCGCTGCACGCACGGTGGGAGGGGGGGCAGAAGGAGAGGGACAAGCAGACTCCACCCTGAGCGAAAACCCAACAGGGCCTCGATCCCACGACCCTGAGATCATCACCTGAGCTGAAATCAAGAGTCAGATCCCAACTAACTGAGCCACCCAGGGGCCCCTAACCAGTGTGGTGGTGGGTTTTTTCTTTAATGGAGTCTGGATTTTTATATCATACTTATAAATCATTTCTGAATTATGTCTTAAATTTATCCACCTTTCTTTCATGTTTTTGTGAGCTCATTTTATATTAAGCTCATTGACCTACCTGGAATCTATTTGGTGTAAAAAATGGGTCTGGGGGCGCCTGGGTGGCTCAGTGGGTTAAAGCCTCTGCCTTCGGCTCAGGTCATGATCTCAGAGTCCTGGATCGAGCCCCACATCGGGCTCTCTGCTCAGCCGGGAGCCTGCTTCTCCCTCTGTCAAATGAATAAATAAATAAATAATCCTTTAAAAACTGGGTCTGTATTGAACTGATTTATTGCAACATCATTTCTTAAATAATCATCACTCAGTGATTTAAAATGGATGAAAATTCTGTATGTTCTGTGGTCAGTTTCTGGACACGGTATCTGGGGTCCCAGAGATCGATCGGTCTGCTCCTTCTCCATAGCCAACTGCGCTGGTGTCCGGGGGCCACCATACCATGCACCACAGACCAGGGCTCAAACAGCAGACCTTTGTTGTCTCCCAGTCCTGGAGGCCCGGAGTCTGAGATCCAGACGTGGGCAGGGCTAGTGTCTCCCGAGGCCTCTGTCCTGGCGGGCAGACGCCGTCTTGTTCCCCCAACCCCCATGTCCTCACGTGCTCTCCCCTCTGTGCGAGTCTGTGTCCTCGTCTCCTCTCCCTATAGGCATACCAGTCAGATTGGATCACTAGGACCTGTCCTAGTGACCTCATTTCACCTTAATCACCTCCATAAAAATGTAGTCCTATTCTGAAGACCTGGGGGCCACTGGGGGTTAGGGCTTCAGCTTAGGAGTTTGGTTGAGAAACGATTCAGCTCATAACACCATCTTATAACCAGAGACAAAAGATGGTTTCAGGGAAAAGAGAAGATCAGTAAGAAAATAAATCCTGTCTGTTTAAACCACAATGACTCAGGTTATCCACTGCCTGCCCTCAGAGCTTCGCTAATGATCACAAATGAACATCCCAACATTTAATTTCTCTGGAAATATATCAGACAGGTCCACAAATTTAGAAAAGAGTCTGTGAATCAGAAGGTACAGCATCCAGACATCTGCTTCCGGCTTGTCCATTAAGCCCAGGTCTCTACGTCCCCTCCGCACCGGTGTGGGGGGGGGGGGGGGGCGGGCGAGGGTAGGGTAGAAATTCCTAACCAAGCACTAACATGGGATGTGTAAGGTCCCTCAGGTACCCACACCTTTCTCTCCTCCAATTCCTGATTCTTAGTTCTCTCTCCCCTCGGATTCAGATTTAATATTCAAGTTACGATCTTCCCAACTTTGTGTTTTCCCCTAAAGACACTTTCATTAGAAACGGGACGGTCCTGCACTCCCACCACACACTAGCCATGAGGAAAAGAGAGCCACTTCTTACCCATCGTGACCGACTCTGATACAAATTTATTTGGCTCCTGACCCAACAGATGGTCACTGTTTCCCCAAGAAGTGTATTTCAACAAGGAGATGACCCCTTTATTATTAATATTATCAATAAAGGAGTAATTTTCATGATTGATATGTTGAAAGATGCGTTGAAATGAACCTACTTTAAAGATATGTTCTCTGAATTTAAAAGAAAAACCAATTCAGAAGTAACAAAAACAGCTTTTCTCCCATTGAGCTTTAGGCTGTATAAATATGCTCTCGCCTCTGGCTTGTTTCCCCTAAAAAGACATTTCACTAATGAATATTTATTTCACTGCCATGGATAATAATGCATAAAAATGCTAAATAAATGCTATCCTGGGCTTTCTTTCCCTCCCTCCCTGCTCTGATATGTATCCATTTGTTCTTTCTCTAACTGACAGGTATTTGTATCAAAGCTCCAAAAAGTGATGTCTGGAAATTCAATTATAATATTCATATCCTTCTATTTTGGGCATGTCAAAATTCCTCCTTCAAACAAATAAGCTAGAATGTGGCAGCATGTTTTGCTGAAAAGACCAACAATTTGCCATAAAATTTCACATTTGTTCTGTGAAATATTGACTTTGATCAGTCAGTGGAACTCGAGGAAGAAGCCCAATGGGTGTGTTGCGGGGAAGGGAATGGATATCCATGGACCTCCCCTTTTTAGGATATAAAAGTATCAATAGCAGATTAGTAAGTTACTGATTTTAACAGTGTGACACAAGCATAAGTATTAACATTTTATTTTGAAAGATCCTTCTAGCATTTCATCACACAGGAAGGTGACTTATTGTAACATGGAGGTAAGGTAAAGTAATGGCTCCCAAGTATGTCCACATCCTAATTCCTGGAACCTGCGAGTGTGTTAGGGTGCATTGCAGAGAAGAGGTAAGTTAGATGCAATTAATTAAGGTTGCCAATCAGATGATTTTTTTTAAGATTTTATTTATTTATTTGACAGAGGAACAGCAAGAGAGAGAACACAAGCAGGGGGAGTGGGAGAAGGAGAAGCAGCTTTCCTGCTGAGCAGGGAGCCTGATGCAGGGCTCGATCCCACGACCCTGGGATCATGACCTTAGGCAAAGGCAGACGCTAACTATTGAGCCACCCAGGCGCGCCACACCCCCTCCTAATCAGATGACCTTAAAATAAAGAGGTTATCTTGGATGATCTGGATGGGACCAACATAATTACAAGGGTCCTTAATTAGGGCAGCAGAAGGCGGGAGCATCAGATACAGAGAAATGGCAGTGGGAGAAAGATTGGACCAGCCTCTGCTGGCTTCGAAGATGGAAAGAGGGGCCATGAGCCAAGGAATGTGGGCGGCCCCCCCAAGCTGGAGAAGGCAGGAAAACATATTCTTCCTGGAGTCTTGGGGGAAGGGAAGCCCTTCGCACTTCTCTTAGCCCAGGGAGACACGCTACTTCTGACCTCCGGAACTGTGAGATAATTCACTCATGTTGTCTTAAGTCAGAAAATGTGTGGTAATTTGTTGTAGCATCAATGGGAAATAAGTACAAACACGTCACATTGTCTTAATTCCCCGTTTTGGGGAAGTCCAATGTGTCCCCTTCCCCAGGAAGGCTTCTCTGAACCATCATTTGCTGGTAGAACCTTTGCCTATGCCTTCCCAGAGGGCACTGCGTGGATGACACAGTCGTTTCTCACTTATTTTTTGTGCAACTCTGCAAGACCAAAAGTTCCATAAAAGTGGGGACTATGTCTTTAATCTCTGCCTGAAGAGCTAGTTTCCAAACTTTTACCCAAATTTTGGCCGCAGCTAAGTAGCTTATCCTGGGAGTCCAATAAATATTTATCCAACCAGAGTGATTATGGACCCATTGCATTCCTCCCTGGAAACCAGTTACAAACATGAAGTGTTTTCAGTTTTATGAAATGGCTTGTCCTATGAAAGATGTAACCCATGGCCACAGAGCAGATAAAGGGTCGAACACAGAGCCTTGACCTGAATATTGCAGCCAGCCGACTGAGCTGTGGTTGGTCCCACCAGCTACCATGTCATTCACAAGAAACAGTAGCATTTAGGTTGCAAATAAAATGTCAGAAACAGACAAAACGATTAGAATGCGAGCAATGGCTAGCCTTGGAAAAGAAACATTTGAAGAAATAAACTTGGGCTTTGGAAGTTCCCAGAGTTTTGTTTTCCTTCTTCCTTTTAACCTTTCTACCTAGTGATGACACCCTGTCCCCATAGCCTTCCACCAACTACTCAATAAGAGTCATTCTGTCTCAGTGTGAATTTCAGCGAATGAGCATTTGCATTTTAAGCATTTTGCTCAATTTGGGAACACAAGTCTGTCTCCTCAAGTATTTCAGGCAACAGTAAATATGTGCTAAGGACAAGATGCAGGTGGAGGCCCTTTCTCTGCCTGGGTTCCAACCCTAAATTTGCATCTTGGGGGGCGGGCGTCCAGTCTAACGATTTATTCTGCAGTCGTTTTAATCTTGAGGATTTCTCTGTTACAGGAAGCAGAAACAAAATTTGAATCACGTGTACTAAAAGCATAAGTGAGAAAAGTAAAACTTTTAAGCCCTTTGAAGAATATATAATATCACTATGGCCTCGGGGTAGGTTCAGACTGATTCGAACCAGCAATTCAATGTTTCCCATATAAATTACAAGATGCGTTGAGTATGTTCTCCAGTGACCTACTTCTAGGTGCCTATTCCTGGCTTTCTTTATATTCCTTTAGACTCTTTGACGCTCTCAGTGCTAATATTAACACACTGTCTTATTTCTTATAGTTTTTTTATAGACTTATAAAAGTCCTTAATAATAGGACTTGTCTTAATATCTGCTAAAATAAGTTTCCCACATTGTCCTTCAAAATTTCTTTGCCTATTCTTCAATCTTTTCTTCTTCATCTGCATTTTAAGATCCTTTTGTGCTCCTGATCTATTGGGATTTTTATTGAAATTGCATTGCATTTCTTTTTTTTTATGAAGAAATTACATCTTTATCACACTGTGTTTCCTATCTATGAATATAGACTGTCTTGCCATCTATTTAGTCTTCATAAATTTCCTTTCATTAAAATGTTATGTTAGATCCATAATTAAACTCTCCTTTCAACTTATTCCACTCAGAGGGGGGTATATTTTCCCACTCAATGAGATTTTCAGCCTACATCTAGCTTATTTTTCCTTACTAATCTGTGCTATACATGGATGAAAAATAATGCATATCCCTGTTTTCACTATCTGTGTAGTATTTAGTTATGTGAATGTGTTACATTTTATTTAAGAAAACTCTTCTTGGTAGATGAAAGAGCAGAGCAAGGCTAACTCCATTTTGCGCTACACCCGCCATCTTGTGTATGACCTGCTTCTGAGAAAAACCACAGAATGTCAGAATATTGCCTAGCCCGCCGTTGACTTGCCCAACCCTGGCCCAGCCTGCCCTTGAGTTAGTTTGAGTTAGCCAATAGGAATGATGAAGGACATCTCGCTACCTACGCAACTGACCCTTGGCCAACTGGCACAAGTCAGGAGCATTACCCCACCAACTGTTACCAAGCCCCCCATAAAACTGCTGCACTTTTTGAAACTCGCTCTCTTTCTCTACATCACGCCGCTACATCGGTGAGTGTGGGAGACTGAGCCCAAGCTAGCTCGAATAAAGGCACTTTGCTTTTGCATCAGACTCGGCTCCCTGGTGGTCTTTGGGGATCTCAAAACCTGGGCATAACAGTAGACTTTAATGTTGTTCAATATTTGCTATAGTAGAAAATGCTGTGGAGAACATTATTATAGATCATAGTGCCCTCGTGAGTATAGAGCTGTAAGGTAACTCTCACGAAGTGAAATTTCTGCTGAAAGAGTACACTCACTTAAAATTTGTATAAATCATGCCAAAAGGCTTTCCAAAAGGTAAATATATAGAGAGAGAGTAGTACATAGTCCTCAGAGCATAAAGGGTCTGATCTCTGTAACCTCACTAGCCTCACTGGTCTTAGATTTTATCCAACCATTACATCTGATAGATAAAATAATATCCCATTGTTATTTTGATGTACTCTTTCTTTAATTATGATTAATCCTGAATATCTTTCACCTTGTAAGGTCTTTGAAAAATAGTATAAATATTAAGGTCATTAGGCAAGTGGGATCACAACATCTTAGATTTTCTGAAACAACTGTTCAAAACATCTGAAGTCAAAGTGCACTCAAGCGAAGAGCTTCTGTCCATCAAAGGGGGCTATCAGACCGCATACCCAGAAGCAGAAATGGAACCAAAATCTGTCAAATTAATGTGAATTTCTTAATGGGTCATTTTAAGCAGACGGAAAAATAGAGCTGAAGGCTGGAGTTGATGCTGTACCAACATCACAATTAAGACCCGAGATAACACAACTCTGGAGTCTTAGGGTTGAAATTCAACTTGCAGAAAATGACGGGCCCATTTTTATGAGTTTGGCAGAAAGATGAAAGGTTCGTATTCAAACTTGAGGTGGTGGAGTTCAGGTTGGCAAGTAGGTGACACGCAATCTATTTTTGTTGAATGAAAAACGGTGAAGGAACAGTCGCACTAGAGCCTAGGTTTCAGTATAGGGATTTCTCCTTATTCCATGTTATTAGCAGTATTTGTTGACATTTCATACATTTCTATAACTTCATAATTTTAAGGTTAGAGGTACTGAGGTAATCCCTTATCTTGTCTCTCCAACAATCATCACTTACGGATCATGATAAACTCAGGAGGAGTATGCATTGTGTCAATGACATGCAATCCTGGGAACAGCACACTTTGTATTTTCTTCAGGAGGTGAAAGGACCTTGACTTCTCTGCCATAGCTGGTGGTGGCTGCCATCACGAAGTACCGCCAACTGGATGGTTTAGGACAGCAGAAATCCATTGTCACTTCCATCTGAAGCCAGAAGTCTGAGATCGAGGTGTGGGCAGATTCTGAGATGGTGATGGGGAATCTTCTCCATGCTTCTGGTGTACCAGCAATACTCGATGCTCTTTGGTGTATGAAAGTATCACCCTGACCTTTGCCTTCATCGTCACATGGCCTCCTCTATGTGCCAGAGGGTCCAAATATCCCCTTCGGATAAGGACACTGCTCGTATGCTAATGGCCTCATTCTAATTTCATTACCTCTACTTTCAAGTGAGATCACAACGTATCTTTCTGGGGAGATGTAATGTAATCCGTAATATAATAACCCTCAAATATTCACTTGCTTGCTTTTCTACATTCCGGACAGCACCTGTTCTGATCAGTGCTCACCTTACTGTAAGTGTTTCATTATGACATTGGATGTGCTTTTGAAACATAGGGTATTGCATAGACAATTTATTTTTAACTTCACCATTGAAATGGTGTTTAATATATGTCGAGATTACACACAAGTGTTAAAATTATGTTGGATGCTGTTCAAATAATACTTTTTTTTAAAGATTTTATCTATCTCTTTGACAGAGAAAGAGATCACAAGTAGGCAGAGAGGCAGGCAGAGAGAGAGGGGGAAGCAGGCTCCCTGCTGAGCAGAGAGCCCAAGATGCAGAGCTCCATCCCAGGACCCTGAGATCATGACCCGAGCCGAGGGCAGAGGCTTTAACCCACTGAGCCACCCAGGCGCCCCCAAATAATTATTTATAAACTCTTAGTGTGTGTACGTAGGTAGCCATCAATGAGGTTGTATGCTGTGGGAGCATAGCAGTAAGTGGCAATTACTGGATTTATACAGCATGATCCTCCAGAGAGATCAAAATACTCTAGTGCTTATTTCCCTAAACACTCTCAGTTGAGTTAATAATACCCAACTGCATCTGCAGGATCACAGAGATGCTACGGTGACTCAGTAATATTGATCACCCAGATTCCCCAAGGAAGAAAGGTTTATGCAGGGAGTCTGTTGGTATTAGCGGCTTCTTATCAGATTCACCTCTCTTTGTTCCGGCTCTGCTGGTTTCTCCTCGGGATAAAGAGGTACTCAGTTACCTGCAGAATCCATGGCACCGTGGAGAGGTTTTCTGGAGACTTTTGGTGGCTTTTCAATGCGATATTACCCTCTCCATCAGGGCCATAGCATTTATCTATTCAGACAGAAGGCACCTGTCTACTTGGAAGCCTTTCTCTAGAGCCCAGAAGTTGGGGGTGGAGGGGGGATTTGAGTCCATCTGCAGGAAGGGCCAGGGGGAATGAATGAGGGAGAAAGAGAAGAGAGGAGGGCCATGGCCCTGGGAATCTGCAGACAGATGTGGGACCGGACTTCTCCCCACTGCTGCAGTGCCCCGGTGTGGTTAATCCCAGGTGTCCTTCTACCCCACAGTCGCATCGCGGGCCCACCTGCATGACCTGCCCTCCTGGAGCCTGTCTTTGAGGTTCACGAGGGGCACGTGGGTACTTTAGACAACTCAGAAGTGAGGAGATTTCCCAAATACGAGATGCAGGTGGGGAAAGCGGGGAGTCAAAACACCCTTGCAGGTGCTTTGAGCTGTGCTGCAGTCCGCTGGGGACACTCTGAGCGGGACCATTCGTAAGGATGGTGATAGCATGGTATCCTGACCCTGGAAACCATCCGGTGCAGTCCTCAGACCATTCCCACAAAGCCCCGCCACAGGGGCTGAGGAGCCTGGCGGGCCCGCACCCCAGCTGGACGTCCTTTACTCTCACTGAAGCATCCGAGAATTGCAGGCAGAGCTGTGAGCGCGCACAGGTGCAGGCTCACCACCTCCTCCAGGAGAACAACGTCCCCACCAAGCCCTGAGGAACAGGCAGCTCACCTGGCCAGCCTGAGTCCCCCCACACCCGTGCAACCCGCTTCTCCCGAGGTGGCCAGCCCCTCCC
>JAQQSY010006172.1:0-11201 GCA_028646535.1 Procyon lotor | reverse complement strand
GACAGAAAGAGAGACAGTGAGAGAGGGAACACAGGCAGGGGGAGTGGGAGAGGGAGAAGCAGGCTTCCGGCGGAGCGTGGAGCCCGATGTGGGGCTCGATCCCAAAAGGCTGGGATCATGACCTGAACCGAAGACAGACGCTTAACCCACTGAGCCACCCAGGAGCCCCAAACTGACTTTTTAAAAGAAAAAAGGAAAAAAAAAAAAAAGAAAAGAAAGAAAGAAAAAAGGAGATGGGGGGGCGCCTGGGTGGCTCAGTGGGTTAAGTTAAAGCCTCTGCCTTCAGCTCAGGTCATGATCTCAGGGTCTGGGATCGACCAGAGCCCGCATCGGGCTCTCTGCTCAGCAGGGAGCCTGCTTCCTCCTCTCTCTCTGCCTGCCTCTGCCTGCTTGTGATCTCTCTCTCTCTGCCAAATAAATACAATCTTAAAAAAAAAGAAAAAAGGAGATGGGAAGGCAAAGGGAGATCAGATGGCGTGGGTTCAAATCCCACCCGTCACTTCTGAACTGTGCCATAATCTCGAACAAGCGAGTCACTTCATCTCTGACTCAGTTTCCTCCTCTCCCAAATGGAACTATCAACAGACCTACCTTCCAGGATGGAGAGAGAAGGATTATGAAAGAAAATACCCAGGGGGGCCTGGCTGGCTCAGTCTGTGGAGTGTGGGACTCTTCATCTCGGGCTTGTGAGTTCCAGCCCCATACTGGGTGTAGATTACTTAAAAATAGAATCTTGGGAAAGGAAAAAAAAAAAAGAAAGAAAGAAAATGTCCATAAAGCGCCTGACTCACGGCGCAAGCGCAGCCTTCCAGCTCGGAGGCAGCGCCCTCCAAGCGACCTATTCGTGTTCCCATCTCTAGGGTGCATCCCTCTAGGACCAACCCGCTTCCCCACAGGCCCTGACACCCTCACTGTCCTGCTCCGTGACTCGGGGAAAGGAGTGGGGCAGGAGGAGCGCACCGCCGGCACGTTAGGGGAAGCTCCGCAGCGCCCCCACGCGGTCGTGGGGAGACTCAGCTCCGACTGCAGGACCGCGGCTCCGAGAGTCCCAGGGGGGCGTGTCCGGGGGGTGCGCGTGCTCGCTCTGGGAAAGGGGGCGGGGCCGCGCCTGGGCCCCGGAGGCCCCCGGAATTGCCGCGGGGGCGTGGCTGAGGCCCGGTGGGGGAGGAGTCCCAGGCTGGGGGAGGAGCGGCGCGGGGGCGAAGTCCGCCCCTCTGCGTTCCTGGCTCTGTACAGTGGTCCGCGTCCATCCCTCCGCGACCCACAGCCGCCTCCTAGACTCGGCCTCCCACGCATCCGGGTCATCCTTGGACTCAGTCAGCCTATGTGATGCATTCTTGATTCTCGGCCCAGAGCAACCCTTCCTGCGTCTGCTCTTTCGCCTTGTCTCTGTCGCCAGTTCTGGGCTGTCCTGCCACAGGCTGTCTCTCTTCTCTGGCCTGTCTCTAATATCCGCGCTTCCTCGCTCGGCCCCATCTTTATCTTGACTCAGGTTGCCCCCCCTTCCTATCCCCATCTTCTCAGTTCTGGTCTCCCAGATGACATCTCTTTCTCCGGATCTTTTCATTAGGGAAATCAAAAATCCATTAGCCAATAGCAGGGCCTGTTGAGAACGGGGCCCATCTCCAGCCCAAGTTTGGGGAAATTCCCTAGGGGTGAAGGGGCCTGGGACTGGACTTCCAGATTTGGCCCGGGTCCTGGATGTGACTGTTCTGGATCCTGGGGGGGAAGGTCCCAAATAGAGGTCTGGCCGAGCAGTGGCCCCTGGGGCTCAGAGGCGATGTGGGAAGGCGCAGCTCACCTTCCATGAGACAGAGAATTCTCCCAGGCCAACAGGCTGTACTCACGCTAGCAGGACTTCAGTCCTCTTCTCTGGGAGGAGCCCTTGGCCTTGGTGGCCCGCTAAGGGTCTCTGTCTTGCTGAGAAACAGGGTCACCTCACCTAGCATTTTTTTCTCCCACTATGAGCTTGCTAAACTCCAGTCTCTGTCTCCATTGTACTAGGAAGCCTGTCCAGGTTCCTAAACGGGCTTATTTCTATGCCTTTGCCGTCAGTTCCAGATACAGAGCTGCTCAGGGAGGCTGCTTTTATCTGACCAGTAAACATCACCCAGACCAGGCTCTGGACCAAGTTTTGGGGGTGGCACAAGGAGAAGCCAAAACTTCAGGCACCGGCCCTGGCTTGTCCACTCGGCTCCCCCCAAGTCCTACCCTGCCTTCCCTCTAAGGCCAGAAAAATTCCCACCTTCCAGACTCTGAACCCCCCACACCCACCTCTCTTTAGAATTCACGTTAATTTTTGCACAGAGTTTGGCCATATCATGCACATATGAGTTGGATTGTTTTTTTAACTCTACAAGAAATTCCACATTTGTTTTTTTTAAGCCAATGGTAAAAAAAAATCAAATAGTATAAACACTATTTTATTTTAAAATAGTATAAAAATCAAATATATAAAGGATACGTAATGAAAAGGAAGTTGCTTTCCCATCCTTGATCCTTTTTTTTTTCTTTAAACTAACCTTTACATCCAAACTGGGGCTTGAACTCAGGATCGTGAGATCAAGAGTCACACGCTCTACTGACTGAGTCAGCCAGATGTCTCCCATCTTGATCCTTAATTCCCTCCTCCAAAAGATATCTCTGTTACACATTTTTGTGACCTTTCTCTTGTTTTTGTTAAAATCGATTAGGAACATAAATTGAAATAAAACAAACATGTCTTTATAAAAAGTTGCTAAGGGTGAAATGAAACACAAAGGTGTAAAGGCTGCTTAAAGGAGATTTTCCTTACTAGGACTAGGGGAAGTTTCTTAAAATAGAAGTCCGATAACCTTGGACTTGAGGAAGACTTGCTTCTCTGCCTGATTCATTTTCTGCTAAAAACACAGGCATTCTTTCCTGCTCAAAGGACTTTTTTTTAAGGTAGAATTTATGTATAGTCCACTGATTTAAAATGTACAATTCAATGGTCTTTGGTATATTTACAGGGCCATGCAACTGTCATCACAGTCAAGTTGAGGACATTTTCATTTCCCCCAAAAGAAGCTCTGTACATTTTATTTTTATTTCTTGAAGATTTTATTTATTTGACAGAGACACAACGAGAGAAGGAACACAAGCAGGGGGAGTGAGAGAGGGAGAAGCAGGCTCCCCACTTAGCAGGGAGCCTGATGCGGGGTTCGATCCCAGGACCCTGGGACCATGACCTGAGCTGAAGGCAGATGCTTAACGAATGAATCACCCAGGCGTCCTAGCCCTGTACCTTTTAGCTCCCCATATCCCCCGCAAGCCCTGTTTCCCTCATCAATCACTAATCTCTCTCCTGTCTCCATAGATTTCCCTATTCTAGGTGTTTCACATAAATGGAATCAAGCAATATGAGATTTTTTGTGACTGGCATCTTTCACTTAGCCTAATTTTTTCAAGGTGTGTCCATGTTGTAGCCTGTGAAACTACTTCATTCCTTTTTATGGCTGAATAATATTCCATTGTATGGAGAGACCACGTGTTATTTACCCATTCATCAGTTGATGGATGTTTGGGTTGTTTCCACTTGGCCATTACTCAAAATCTCTGCACTCAACATGGGGCTCGAACTCAAGACTTGGAGATCAAGACCTGCATGTTCTTCTAACCGAGCCCCCTGTGTATTTAATTTTTTGTGGCACAGCTAGGCTGTTTTTCAATGTGGCTGCACCATTTTATGGTCCATTAGTAGCGTGTGAGCGTTGCAATTTCTCCATGTGCTTACCAACACTTGTTATTATCTTTTTGGTTATAGCCATCCCAGTGGGTGTGAAGTGGTATCTATCTCATTGTGGTTTTTATTTGCCTTTCCCTGATGGCTGGTGACCTGAGAACTTCTTATAAATTGCATTTGCAACTGGAGTTTTCAGCCCATTAGTCAGGCTCACCTGATGTGATGATGCCTCCAAAGGACGTGTTTCCACTCACTCTTCAGGTTTTCCCCAACAACACAGTAATGTCCTCTGCATTATGATTAGCCATCCAATCATTCAAAGCTTTCTTGGGGGGGAAAAAAAGTCTTCTTGAACACAAGCAGGCTGTGCTGAGGGTCCTGAGGATATGGAGGGGGGAAAAAAAAAAGGCAAAACCTTGCCCCTTGTAGAGCTTGAAGCATAAGCATGTGGCCCTGGATTTCAATCCTTGCTTGTCCCCTCCCAGCCCTATGGCTTTGGACAAGGTGCCTAACGTCGCCCAGCCTCAGTTTGCCAGTCTGTGAAACAAGATTGCTCTGAGAGTTTCACATAAAGCACTAAGCACAGGGTCTGACCCGTGCTGAGTGCTTAGTGGGCATTTGTTATTCTTAAAGGTGAAGCCAGACAAATGTTAATAATAATGGATAGTGAGTTGTGATCTGAGAAGTACAAAGTGTCATGGGAGCACATAGTGGGGACCCCTAACCCAGTCCAGGGTCTAGGAAAGGCTACCCAGAGGGATTGATGTTTAAATGGAGAGACAACAGGAGTTGAGGAGTAGGAGTTGGCTAGAGCAACTAGTTGCCTAGAGCAACAAGGGCAGTATTTGGGGGGAGGGGGGGCAGGGAGGGTTGTTCCTGGCAGGTGCACCAATTTGTCCAAGGCTTGGAGGTAACAGAAGAGAGCATGGCATACCATGGAGACTGAAATGCATTCCAATGTCTAGAGCCGCGCTGTCCAATGGAATTCTCTGCAATGATGGAGAAGTTCTATCTGTGCGGTCCAGTATAGTAGCCACTAACTACATGTGACTATTGAGCATTCAAAATGTGGCTACCGTGACTGTCAAACTGAATGTTTAATTTTATTTTATTATAATTGATTTACATTTAAATCGTCCCTGTGGTTAGTGACTACCAGACTGGACAGCACAGGTCTAGAGTGTAACCTGCAAGACAGGACTGCAATGAGAGACGAAGAGGGAGAAAAGCATCTAGACTGCACAGGGTTATGGTATAGCGTTTGCATTTTGTTTGAAGCCCCAGGGCAAGTGATGGGTTGGGGGTGGGAGGTGGGATTAAGCAGGGGAGTGAGGTGATCTGGTTTTCACCTTGGAGGGATCCTTCCAGTTGCTGTAGGGAGAATGGAGTATGAGGGTTGGGTTGATGTGAAGCAAGGAGACCAGTTTGGGGGTGGCTGCAATCTCCCCCTGGGGGAGAGATGATAGTTGTTTCAGCCAGAGGGAGGGAGAGACAATTTGGTAGGTTTGGGGTGGGGACTGGATTTTAGGGAGTTAGGTAGAGAAAGGGTCTACTTGGAGGGTGACTTGAGTCCTTAAACCCTAGTGCGGAATTCCTCCCTAGCAGGGCGTGGCAGGGAGTTTTGATTTCGGTCTATCTTGAGGCCTCCCAGTCCCGCCCCCCCCCCTCTGCTGGTTGGTGCTGGAAGCGCCTTTCACGAAGGGAAGTGTGCCCTTGACAGGCCTCCTCCCCCCACCCTTGGTGGGGGGCTAGGGGAAAGCCCCGGGAGGTGGGAAAATCCCCTCAAACTGCTACTTCGTTGGATGGCTTGCATTCCGAGGGTCGTGCGCTGGGCTGAGTCTCCCCTCTCCCAGGGGCCCGTCCGTATTAGTTCTATCTGCCCTGTGATGAGGTCCACCAGTCCCCAGTCTGAGCCACATGGCCTCTGGAAGCCTTGTGGTGGGGCACGGGAGGAGGTAGATGTCAGCGCCATGGGGCAAGAACCCCCCCCACTCCACGCCGGCTCCCACCTGACGCAAGGCCCCAGCACCCAAGGGTTGCCTCTGATTGCCCCACCCCCACCTGGGCCCTCCTTGGCTAGACAGTGGGGGTGGGGAGGCGGGGCGTGTCTCCCGAGAGCAGGGTGTGGCCAGTGGTCCAGATGGTCACTCACTGATGGTCAGCCTGTCCCGACCCGGGAGAGATCCTCCTACTCCACACCATGCCGGCGGGCCGGGTGGGCTGAGGGTGCGCAACACCCCGAGACCGCAGCCCGCTGGCGGAGCTCAGAGCAGGCTTGGGGAGGTTCTGCGGCTCCCGGCTGTCAGCGCTCGCCGCCCTCCGGGCTTCACTTCCTCCCGCAGCCCCTGCCGCCCCGGAGGCCCGGGATCCCAGCGGTCCGCGACCCCGGACGCCGCGCCCTAGCCTGGGCCGCCCTGCGGGGTAAGTCGGTGGGCGATCAGGGCACATCTGGGGAGGGGCGGCCTGGATCCCGACAGTGACTGATCAGGGCGGGGAAGCCCGAGGGCGGGGGCTCCCTGCTTCTCCAGCCCGGAGCCAGGGTCTTCAAGGGGCTCCGGCTTCCTCCTGGACTGCCAGACCCCTTCCTGCCCCCCGGGGAGGATCAGGGCGCCCGGACGGGGGCGGGGGCTGAACAGGTAGCTGTTGCTGCTGACACTTGGCAATGGTGGGCTGGGGGACCTCCGGGGAGGCAGATTGGGGGGTGCGGGGGGATGGTTAGGGACACACGCCAGGCTAAATGGTCTGTGGCTTGGGGAGGACTCCCCAGATTGGGCAGAAAGATAGTGGCTCACGTTGAAGTAAAAAAAAACCAAAACCAAACAAACTAACGACAACAGCAACAAAAAATCCTGCATGTGGAGGCAGTAAGCGGCCTCCCCAGCTTCTGTGGGAAAATGCCTCCCCCACCCCCACCTCCCGGTCCCTGAGGGCTGTGGGAGCCTGAAGCTGGACGGCACACAGCCCAAGCCCTGCCACCATCTCCCCTGTCTACTTCTGGCCCTTCTTTTCCTTTCCCATGCTCTTCTCTGCTCCCTGCCCCCTTCTCCCACCCAGCTGTCCCCCCACCCATCGCTGACTCTTCTTCCTTTTGCTCCTCCTACCCACTGGGGGGCACAGGGCCTTCCCCCCACTCCCCCAGTGGGGCCCCACGCCTTGCCATGCGGTGGGGGCTGTGTTTCCATTCTCCTGCAAGGAGGTGTCAGAGCCCAGAGCCCCACCCAGGGCCTAAGGTGGGCTTGTCTGTCAGGGGCAGCTTGGGCCGGCAGCGGGGGGTCTCCCTCCCCACTCTGAAGCCCCCACAGGCCCTAAAGCACAGAGAGAGGTGGCATCTGATGCCTTCAGAGATGAGTCAGACTGGAAAGATATCGAGAACCGAAGCAGATCGTCATGGTAGGGCGCTGTGGTTTTAGACCAGGCTCTGCCAAGAGCTGACAACCCCGGGAAAGTCACTTCCCCTTTCTGGGCCTTAGTTGTCCCGGTAGCAAAATGAGAGGTTTGATAGATAGGTTTTCCAACCGTTTCCCCCGCCACATGCTCCCGTTCTGTGGCAAGAGGTCGGATGACCCGCCTCTAGTCTGCAACGGCACTTTAATGTGCTGTGAATATTGGGCGCTGGACGAGATGTGATGTAGAGAAAGGTTCGTGCCGTGAACTCAGAAGTTTCTTATCCTGGATCAGCGGCTCTGGTCTCTCAGATACCAGGAAGTCCCAGAGGGAAAATCAGGGATGATCTCAACCCTTCCTGCGGGACTGTGGCAATAGGGCAGACCCGTCTGGGTCCCTGTTCCTCCCCATTCTATCCTCACACCAGGGGCCTTCCTCTCTAACATCGGCCTCCCTCATGCCTCACTCCCCTCCTATTGGGCTGACTCGGTGGGTGGGTCTACTTGCACTCAGCTTCTAAACTTCTCTTTCTGCAGGCCTCAGCCTCCTACCCTCACCCAGGGCTGGGAAGAAGGAGGAGCTTCTGACAACCCTGTCTCCACCGAGGTTTGAGCTAGACCGAGCAGCCTCCTCGCCGAAGGATGGCCTCGCCCTCCAGCCCCCCGGCCTTCAGGCTCCAGACATGGGATGGAGACCAAGAAGATGGCGGTGAGGTGGACAGAGGAGAGCCGGGCCGTGGGGCTGAGCCGCCCCCCATGGAGTCCCCGTTCCAGGGGGAGGACCGGAAGTCCTCCCCTCATATCAAAGTGAACCTCAACTATCGCAAACAAGCAGGTGGCAGGTGAGGCAGCAAATGGAGGGGGGACTGAAGGGGCGCCACTCACCTCCAGTGGAGGACCCTGAGTCAGACTCGGTGGCCTGGCCCAGCCCCAGGGCCCCTTTGGGTATGTGTGGGGTTCTCCCGGTCTCCCAGCTCAACGTGAAGCCCGACGCACGAGGCTGGCGAATCCTCCTGGGCAAGGCAGGACTCTGTCAGGAAAGCTCCTTCCTCCATCCTCGAGCCTGAGACGGGGCACCTGCCCAGCCCAGAGACCCCTGTACCGTTGGTGTTGGAAGGCCATGGTCAGATTCAGACCAGGCCAGGAGAGGATGAGTGTGAGGCTTCTGGGAGCCGGGTAGCCTCCCTGACAGGCAGAATAGGCCCCTCGATGCCCCGTCTGTGCTCTCCCTGGGCTGTCCTACCCCAAGAGGCTGAGGCCATCCTGTGACAGGAAGTGTTTTGTCCAAATGGCCATTTCCCACAGCCAGACTGCCCATAGGGCTCCCTAGTGAGCCTCAGGGCCCTTTCGGTCATGTTGTGGCCATGTGGTCTGTTGGGCAGATGAGGGTGTGTCTGGCCAGGCCAGACAGACACCCAACTTCCTGGCATGGAGGAGACAGGGCCTGGCTCTGTCGGTCACATAGCTAGAGCTTTAACGCATGACTGAGCCCAACAATCCCCCACTCATCACCAAAGCCTTCCTTGGTGAAGCCGGGACCTGAGGCTCCGAAGAGCATCCGACAGACCCCAGCTTTGTTTGTCCCTTCATATCTGCTAACCATGGTTCCAGGAGCCCCCTCCCCAGGAGGGGTCCCCCACACTCCGTCCCCTTCTCTGTCACCAGAAACTGCTCGATGCTGAAGAGTTAACAGCATTTCCCCAAAGGGCAGCTTCTCAGTCAAACTCTGGTGAGCACCTGATAGGTTTCAGCGCTAGGCCCCGGGGTCTCTGAGAAACCTCTGTCTGCCCAGCCTAGACTCTCCCTGGGGGTTAGCAGCCAGGGTCTTGAGTTAGTTAGACACCCGTCCCCCCAGGTGAGCCCCAGTTCTGCACAGGTAGTCCCATCCTGATCTGGATTCCAGGTCCAGAGCATGACATGTTCCTGTGCTGAAATCCTCCCTCTGGGATCAGGAGCCTATTGTGAGATCACCAAGCCACCCGGCAAATGATAAGCACCTGATCCTGAGACCCAGACTCCAGCTGATCTGCCTGGAGTCGTGGGGGTGCTGGGGGGCTAGAACCCCAGACAGGCCCGCCTCCCTTTCCCGGGGCTCTCAGCAAGTGCTTGGTCCGCCCCGGGAGGTCGGAGGTCCTCAGAGATGCTGCCCCGGGGCTCATGAGCCTGCAGGGTGCACACAGGACCCCCTGAAAGGGCTCCCCGGAATGGGGGAGCATCCCGGGGTCGGGGGGGACCACGGTTCTTCCACAGCATCAGACACAAATCACATCCCCACAGCCAGCCGGACCCAAACCGCTTTGACCGCGATCGGCTCTTCAGCGCGGTTGCCCGGGGTGTCCCCGAGGATCTGGCTGGGTTACCAGAGTACCTCTCCCGGACCAGCAAGTACCTCACCGACTCAGAGTACACAGGTAGGCCTGCCCTGCGGGCCAGAGCCCCTGCGCCCCGCCCGCTGTGCTGAGACTTGGCGGACAGATTGGCCTTGACCGTGGTCAAGAGCCAAGGGACGAGTGCTCTCAGCAGCCCTCCGGCCCAAATGCCTCGCTTCGGCCATGGCGGTGTCTCCCGAGTCCATCCACGCTCCTGGCCTACCTCTGCCGTCCTCAGCCCATTTCAGTGGCCAATGGATACTCACTGGCTTCCTGAGTGCATTGTTTTCTTTTCTTTTTGTGTAACAGTGTTGTTGAGATAAAACACACATACCATATGCACTTCACCCATCTCAGAACATTTTTTGCCCCAGATCGAAGTACCTTGATTGTCCGGTCTGCTTAGAAAAGCAACATTTGGGGCACCTGGGTGGCTCAGTGGGTTAAAGCCTCTGCCTTCGGCTCAGGTCATGATCTCAGGGTCCTGGGATCGAGCCCCGCCTCGGGCTCTCTGCTCGGTGGGGAGCCTGCTTCCCCCCCTCTCTCTCTCTGCCTAGTTGTGATCTCTCTCTCTGTCAAATAAATGAATAAAATCTTAAAAAAAAAAAAGAAAAACAACATTTGTGTATTCTAGAAGATTCAAGTAGTAATGACATGTATAAAGCTGAGGGTAAAAACAGCAGGACATCCAGGATCCCTGTTAATGATTTGGTGCCTATCTTTTGAAAGCATTTAAATATATTAGGTATATATTTACGTAATAGGTCGTGCCATATGCTACATCTGGTACTTTCCACTTCAGCACGTAGACCTCTTAGTCAGTCACTTTGATAACCACAGAGATTTCTGTCGTGTACATTTACCACAGTTTAGTTAACGAATTCCTCAATGATGGCTGTTTACATTGTGTGTCGTTTTTGGCCTCCACATACTCTGTACCAGGCCCTCCAGGTGCTAAAAACTTTGTATATAATTCCATTCGTCCCTTAGAATAGCCCTGGAATAGTCCCATTTTACAGTCAGGAGAACTGAGGGTAAGAGGGGCCATGTGACTGGCCCAAGGAGACAAAGCCATTAAGGGGCGGATCCACTTGACGTTGCTCTGAATGGTCTTGTGTAGACCGTGTTGCACGTACGACAAATTATGTCTTAGAAACTTATCTTCTAGGGCAGAAATGTAGTCATACCTGTTGGTATTTTATTTATTTGTTTTATTATTATTTTTAAGATTTTACTTATTTATTTGACAGGCAGAGAAAGACAGCAAGAGAGGGAGCACAAGCAGGGGGCGGGGGGAGTGGGAGAGGGAGAAGCAGGTTTCCCACAGAGCAGGGAGCCCGATGAGGGGGTTCGATCCCATGACCTTGGGATCATGACCTGAGAAGGAGGCAGATGCTTAACGACTGAGCCACCCAGGTGCCCCCTGTTGGTATTTTAATACCTGTTGGCTCAAGACTTAGTAACCCTGAAGCATGACTCTGTTTCCACCGGTCATGTGTGACAATCTTTTTTATCCTCTCAAGAGGTGCTTTGGAGCCTGGGCTCACTGTGCAGCGGGGGGTGGGCAGCCTAGCCACTCCACAGGTGAGCACCCTTCCCTTCTCCCACAGAAGGCTCCACGGGCAAGACGTGCCTAATGAAGGCCATGTTGAACCTTCGGGATGGTGCCAACGCCTGCATCCCGTCATTGCTCCAGATCGACCGGGACTCTGGCAATCCCCAGCCCCTGGTCAACGCCCAGTGCAC
>JAQQSY010006171.1:0-11201 GCA_028646535.1 Procyon lotor | reverse complement strand
ATCTAAGTTAAATGTTTTCTAAAGTGGCCACTGCAACTCCAAATTATCCAAAATTTTACCCACTTTGCTTTCATGGCTTAAGTGGTTTTGTCTGCTCTGGGAATTCTCAGGGTTCATCTCCATTTTGTATTTAATACTGTTTATATTGGAGTTCCATTGTCCAGCTCTTTGCCTCTAGGGGAATCATGTAGCCCATTTGGTCAAGAAGTTTGTAATTGGTACAAAGCATTTAAGTAGGAGGTGTTCCTTCTTTTTCTGGGGCTAGATGCAAAGGACCCTGAACCATAAGGTGTGGAAAGCTTTGATTCCTGGATCACCATCTGGATAAAAAAACTTCTGCTGGTCAGGAACAGCTGCAATGGACTGTTAAATAAATAAGAAAAAATTTTGCATAAGCCACTGATATTTTAGGATTTAGTTGTCAAAGCAGCCACCATTGTTTAGTGGGGGTATTATTGGCCACTAAATTCCCATTCATTGTATTTCACTGGAAAACTGGCCAGAAACATCCTTCCCTTTTGTAATCCTTTCATCTCTTCAGGAAATTGCGAGTGCTTTTTCAGATCTATTTGAAGTAGCTCTGGTAGTTAACCTTTTAAGATCCTTTAATCTTCTTATTGATGTAATCTCCAAAGACCCCAATAACTCAGGGAACACCTTTACTAAACTCTGAGACTACCAAATATTTCAGATCTTTGCCTTGGAACGAGGGGAAAGACCACATCATAGAACCATAGAAGATTCCAGGAGGAAGTGATATTGTTCTCACCTCCTTAATGTTCAGATGCACAAATTAGCAAGATTAAACATTTCCATCAAGCCTGGTGTCCTGGTCTGTGGACACCCTGAGCTATGTCCTCACACCATGCTGCTGAGTCTTGGTCATTCTGGATGTTTGAGAAAGTGTGTGAATGTGGGCATTCAGTAAGTGACTGCACTGTGATTGGGGGGCAGCTGTACAGGAGGTTGTGAACCAGGGATCTAGTTTAAAACAAAGTAACAGGCTCTCACAGCAAGCAGAGTCAGCTTCTAAGGTCTTGTGGCTCGAGTGGTGTGTAAAGCTGGAGTACACATTCTCAACTTGCTCTCCTTTAGAGTCAAAGTATATTCTAGAAGATAATGATGAGAATTAAAAGAAGATGAGTCTTTTTCAGGACATCTTGAGTTAAACAAGTTAAAGACATTTGTAATCTTTGACATTATTGGACCTTCGGTTAACGTTATTTCAAAGTGACAACTGTAGTATGCCAGTTTCTCAAATATTTTGATAATGGATATATATATACACACACATGTATATATATTATATATATATGAAATTAGCATACCCTAAAAGGGTTTTGTAAATTACTTTGCTTATGATGCTGTTTTTTAAGGGCTAATTTCTAGCTGATTTGTTATTCACCTTGCTTTTTTCCCCCTTCATTAAATGGTTTCAATTTAATTGTTCTCCAAGTATTGTCAGTGAAAGGAAAAGCAGAAAAATTCAGAACTCTTCCTGGTTTACTGTTTTAGCTTGCCGAGGCTGGCAAAGAATGTTTTAAATTTAAAGACAATTGTACCCATGTTTTCTTGAATCTGGCATCTCCATGTAAAATTCAGAGACTAAAAATGAGAATTCTGGTACTGGGGAAATCTTCTTGGAGAAAAAATATCTAATGAGGAATTGAGTTAAATTTCTGTGGTGTGGTGTTTAAGAGAATTTTTTTCTACTGTTTCCTTAATCATAAATAAGAAATCTATTGTTCCAGAGGTGTGTTAGTTCAGGCTGCTATAACAAATATATGACAGACCAGGGGGCGCCCTGGGTGGCTCAGTCATGACTTAGTCATGATCCTGGGTCCTGGGATAGAGCCACAAGTCAGACGCCCTGTTCAGCAGAATCTGCTTCTCCCTCTCTCTCTGCTCCTCCCCCTGTTCTGTCTCTTTCTCTTTCTCTCAAATAAAAATCCTCAAAAATATGATAGACTGGGTGGTTGTCTTAAAAAATAGAAGTGTATTCCTCATAGTTCTGATGGTTAAGAAGTCTAACAAGATGCTGGGCCGTTGGGGTTCTAGTTTGCAGACGGACAACTTTTTGCTGTATCCTCACAAGGCAGAGAGAAAGAGGAAGCGGGCTCTTCTGTCCTGTCATGTGGGCTCTGCCCTTATCACCTAATTATCTCTCAAAGTCCCCATCTCCAGATATTTACTGGAAATTAGAGCTTCAAATATAAATTTTGGGGAGACACAAACCTTTGGCGAAGGTGCATCTATTTTGGCTTTATGATGGGGTGATGATTGATGACTCAGGATAAGCAGAGACCACCCCAAAAAACCCCCATGTGGGTACTGCAATATAGATGGACAGTGTGCCAAAGTAGATCAGGTGCTGGGGGTCCTGATTTATGGATCAGCTGAACACACCGAGTGACGCTGGGTCATGACTTTTCTGTCCGTATTGTGGAGATCTGCCTTCTATTGTGACGTAGAAGTTTTCTGATGTAAAGATCAGTGTTTTTAAAAAAAAATTTGAGGATGCCTGGGTGGCTCAGTCAGTTAATCATCTGCCTTAGGCTCCGGTCATGATCCCAGGGTCCTGGGATCAAGTCCTGCATCGGGCTCCCTGCTCAGTAGGAAGTTGTTTCTCCCTCTGCCTCTCTCTCTCTCTCTCTCTGTCTCTCATGAATAAATAAATAAAATCTCTTAAAAACATAAATAAAAATTAAAAAAAAAGAATAAAAGCTTTGAGAATGAAATAGACATTAACATAAGTATCAGACTCAAAACCTATGATATGCCTGCCCAGTTCATTGGTAATCACAGCCTTGTCATAAAGCTGGATTGTTCTACTGAAAATCTGAAAATCCTGAATCATGCACGTTGTACTGTTGCCAAAAGAACTCTTCAGAAAGAGTAGCCATGGAGACCGCACACCAGATGTCTCAAGGGGTGTATAAAAACATCTAAAAACTAACAATCGAAAGGAGTGCTTGGCAAACAGTAGAAAAGCTAAGAGTATGTGCTTACCTTGTGGGTGAGATAAGAGTTCTTTAGTTGTTACTGCTACTCTTAACAATGTATGCAGCAGGTGGAAAGGCGGGAATCCCAGAGTCAGAGCAGGCTCTGGGTGACTAATTCCGTGGCTGCCATTTGAGGTCTGATCTGTGAGGCCCCTAGAGTGACCAAGAATCTTTAGTCTGAGTTTATTTATCTATGATATTGTCTCAAACAACACTGGTGTTCTGGAATACTCTGCTACCATTGGTGGTTATCTGATGGTTCATCTATCTATCTAGTAAAACTCTAGAAGAAAGTGTGCCTCTGCATATGATGAAGGAAACGGTCTCTAAAGTGTTACAAACATGAAACCATACTGTTCTACATTATCACCAGCTGTTAAAACAACAGTCTCCTCCAGGGATGCCTGGGTGGCTCAGTGGTTAAAGCCTCTGCCTTCAGCTCAGGTCATGATTTCAGGGTCCTGGGATCAAGCTCTGCATCGGGCTCTCTGCTCAGTGGGGAGCCTGCTTCCCCCTTCTCCCTCTGCCTGCCTCTCTGCCTACTTGTGATTGATCTGTCAAATAAATAAATAAAATCTTAAAAACAAAACAAACAAAAAAACCACAATAGTTTCCTTCAGAAAAGGGGAGGAGGAGAATAAAGAGGAACCCCATCAACATGTTGTCTAGCTCATGCCTCAAAGTAAGCATGCAGTATAGATTTTCCTTTTTAAATTGTGTAAAGAATTATTCTAGAGCAGACATGTTGGTGATAGCTGGCACATATTTGTTCCTAATGAGTTTTGTTGTGGGAGAAATGAATGAAGCTGCAATTCCCGTGTAGTGCACACATTAGGGTCAGAACTCTACCAAGTTTGACTAATATCATTGTCTTCTTTCCATTGGTTGTGAGCTCTTTGAGGGAAAGATACAGATGTGAGCCAATTAGTTTCCTATGATCAGTATACAAAATATTTTCAAATGAATGACCTTGTCTTCCAATTACAGCAACTGCCTATCTGTACCAGAGATTTTCACTTTTTATATCCTTCATTCATGATTTCCATTATCGTATTACCAATCTGACTGTATTAAATCTTGTTAAATTGGAAGATTCCAGTGCATATCAAATGATCGATAAACATTTGCTGAACAAATAATTCCCCTATTAGAAACTGAGGTTTCTAATCCCCGGAAAGGACCATATTCATATCAGAAATCAATATTGGGGCACCTGGCTGACTCAGTTAAGTTTCTGACTCTTGATTTTGACTCAGGTCATGATCTCAGGGTGATGGGATTGAGCCCCATGTGGGACTCAGTGCTCAGGATGGAGTCTGACTCAGATTCTGCCCCCTCTTCCTCTGCCCCCCCCCACGTTCCCATGCACACACCTACTCTCACTCAAATATAAATAAATGCAATCTTTTAAAAAATCAATATTAAAAGCTGTGCTTCTCATCTTTTCTCAGAATCCCATATTCACGTTGTGCTCCCCAACTTCTTTATAATTCTTGCCCATCATAGTCCCTTTCATTTCCTTCCACATCACTCCTGATTGGTTCTGATTCAAGAGGAAGGATACCTGCTATCTAGTAGCAAGAAGCCAATGTGTAAATTCTACGTTAAATGAATCCCTTCAAGAAATTAAGGTCCCCACTGCCTATTGGTTAAAACCTATCTGTCCTACTTACTTGCATAACCTGACTCCACCCTGTCCAAAGTCCTCTCAATTCTTTTTTTTTTTCTCTTCCTTCACTAGCCTTGGGCTACTCTGACCTTCCTCTTTCTTTATCAAATAATGGAGTACTTCCCGACCTTTACTGCTAGAATTTTTCTTCCAGTCTTTGTCCTGAAATCACTTAAGCCTCAGCATAAATGTTCTATTCTCCAAAGATACCGCCATCCTTTCCAATTTCTACTCCCCCATTATTTTCTAATCCTTCTTTCTCTTTGGTTCTTTCAAAGTTCCAGAGTTTCAAACTGCAAACAGGCCACAGTTCCTAATTGTTTGTTTTGACTCCTTTGTTCATTTTTTGGCTCCAGTTGCTTTTAATATTTGCATGTACAGCAACTAGTATACATTTTGTTGTATAGTTGATACTCGTAATGCATAAGAATCGGTCAATAAAAGAATGTATGGATGTTCTATTCATTCTTTTGTAAATTTAAATTTATAGTTTCTGGGACACAACAGTTAGGATTTTAGTTTTATAATGACTGTAATTGAGATTTTGATGCTTTGAATCCCTATGTGTCATGATTTACATTAACAAATCATCAATTCTCATTTTTCTATTAAGCAAAGTGTTACTCTTTATTGATAGGGGCCGTGTTTGCATATAACCAAACATGTTCATACCATTAGTCAATCATCAGAAACCTAATCAATAATACTAATAGGTAAGAAACTCTAGAGGACTTTCAGAGCCAACAAACTTTCATTATCAGGTAATGCTATCTTTTCATGCCAAATAGTAACTCCAGAACTAGGTATCATTCTCAAAGACCTAGATGATAGCTCATCTTTATTGCATTAAAGTAGAACATTGTAAAATAGGACACTGACTCAATCAATATTTTAAATGAATGCACCCAGAATACAAGGACTTCAATTATATGCCGTTATGCTAAATTTGGGTGGATCATAAATAAGTGCTAATAAGACAATTTAAAGGTACAACATTAAATTATCATGGATAAAGAATTCTATTTTCTCAGAGTTTTTTTTTTTCTCCTTGCCAAGAACTCTTAATTACTTTTAGCTCTAAAAAATCCCATCTGCATCAACATTTCCCGGATGGCATTCCTATTTTGAACATATCTTTTGAAATTAGTTATTAAAAGATTGTTTTGAGAGAAGTAAAATACAGTCTCAATCACAGCATAAGTAAATGTCTCTTAAAAATGTTTAATCATTTAAGATTTTTTCCTTTTTTTACAAAAGACAGGGGTTTATAAAAATCAATAGAATTATTATATATCAACATAAGAATGGATTCTGCAATCATAGAAAGAACTGTCCCTGATCAGGAGAAAACCTTACCCATCTATTTAACCTTTTGCTCATTATTTCCAGAATGTGAAACTGTGGTCTCACTGGACCCATTCTAGAAAGTATTTTGCAGGGAAAAAGGAAACTGGGTGCTACCAAACTCTTCTGCACATAATGATGATTGTGATGATAATAGGAGTCAAGAGTTCTTGAGGCCTTGCAGTGTGCTAGACAGTGTGCTAACTCATTTACATGCTTTGGTTAATTTAACTCCACAGTTAAAGAGAAACAATTATTTTCCTAACTTGTGAATGAGAGAACAAAGGTTTTGAGAAGCGAATACCTGTCTCACCATAGCCACAGTAAAGCCAGTCAGTGACTGAATTGGTCTGTGGCTAAGGAGAAGAGCTGAAATGTGCGGGAGCAGAGAGGTGCCTCAAAGCTCCCTCACGCAGCAGAAAAAGGCAGAATTCCTGAGGACAGTAGAGAAAGTGTCTCCAAGGACAGTGTGGTCTTCTAGAAGAAAAGATAAATGAAAGTATACTGCTTTTTTTTTATTTTTTAAGATGTATTTATTTATTTGAGAGACCGAGAGGAGAGAGAGGATGCAGGGGAGGGAAGGAACAGAAGCAGAGGGAGAGAGAAACTCCAAGCAGACTCCATATGGAGCCAGACATGGGGCTTGATCTCAAGACCCTGAGATCACAACCTGAGCTGAAACCAGGATTGGGTTGCCCAACTGACTGCACCACTAGGTGCCCCTGAAAGTAATTGCTTTAGCAAGAGGGATGACCAGAAAATACCAAACCGAACCAAAACAAAAATACACCCCCCCCCGAAAGATGGTGGGCCCTTAGATACTAAGAGAATGTGTCCCACCTAAACTGTGTAGTATGTGGGGAAATAGAATAGAAATGAAAAGGGCAGGTATGCTGATACCCTGGTTCTATCCTGATACTGAAGTGAATTCTGGGAAGGCATCCTTGTTGGAAATGGTAAGAGAAAATCGATGGGGAAGAAGGTGACTCAAGAATATCGGTAAGAGCTGTTTTTGATTTGGTAACTGATCAAAAAACAATGGCTAACTCTTATGCACTGTGGGTGAAGTTACATGATAATCATTATCACTTTTGCTGCCAGCACTATTACTATCCTTATTTTATAAAGGAGAAAATAGAAGTGACTTGCCCAAATATCAAAGCTATCATATGCTAGGATCAGCAATCCACTCCTGGGAGGCTGATGCCACAGTGGTTCTGCAGGTCACTGTGTTATATTCTGCTGGATCACAGGGGATGAGATTCTGAGAAGCAGCAAGGATAATTTTGTTGTCTTTCAACTTGTGTAAATGGCCAGTGCTTTCATGAAACTGGGAAGACCTTTATGTTCATTTTGTTTTGACTTTCATTTTTCAAGATGGGACTGAAGTGCCAAAGAGGTGAAGTAATTTGCCTGAGGTCACATAGGGAGCTCCCACTGTGTGGTAGAAAGAGCAGAGATCTCACCTTCAGGAGACCAGGTTTCAGGCTTAGCTCTACCAAACACTAGCTGGAAGCCAGAATTTCTTATCTTTGGATCTCAGCTGTATCATATAAAAATATACAATTCTGACATCCACCTGGAGCAGAATTTAACATTACATGAAGAATTTAAGCTTCAAGGTGCCTCACTACATAATCCTCTTCTAGGGATTGATGCCTAAATTTGTTTTCATAAATTTTAATTTTTTTTTCCACCAGAGATGTACATACTTCACACAGAATTTGGATCTATTCTGGATCTCTTTTTACTTGAGTAGTTACGATGGCTTTGTTTATAAACCCGGGATAAAAATCAAGATGATCTGACATCCAAGCCAGATTTTCCTTCCAGAGATAACAATGGATGCCTCTTCTCTCTTCTTTCCAAATTTATGGAGCTCCTCTCAAAATCCCTTCTTTCTCACCCTACCTATCACTGGATCACTAATGTCTAAGCACCACGTACAACACTCCTAGAGAGTTTTGTAGGCTATAAAAATAAACCTTTCCTACCATGAAAGTATTGCAGGTACAATCCAAATCTTTCTCTTTGTTATATTTTCATAATGTTAAATATTTTTTTAAAGCCAACAAGTGAAAGGCAAATGCTGCCAGGTTTTAAATCCCATTTTTCCAGAGGGCATTTATATTTTAGGAGAGGCTATTTATGAAAACAGAGGCATGAATGAATATGTAAAAGTGGAATTTGCAGCTGCTGGGCAGGCTCCTGTCTTCCTGCGCAGCCCAGTTCCCACTCTGGTCCCCCTTGGAATCTGAGGATGGTAGTTGTGCCCCCAAGAAGCCTGGCAGACATGACTTAGGGAAGTGAGATCATCGTCACTAAAATGATATACTTCAAAACTCTCAATTCTGAAAAAAATGTTTTGCCAAGGCTGTTAAAATGAAATATGGAATTATGAACTATGTTTCACTTTTCACGGTGCTTTGGTTGAATTCAACAGCAGTTACAATTTTATACCTTGAAAATATTTGCATATTGCACAAGTATAAATTCATCTCTGGATGGCATAAAACAGACTTTCTAGTTAATGAAGTATTTCAAATGCATTTAGTCATCTCATAAAAGAAAGCAAAAAAAAAAAAAATCAAATTGTTGAGTTTTAATCATCAAGGATGCTCATCCAATATAGTTTTTACAGATAGTTAAAATCCCTTTTCCTGTAATGCCAATACAGCAAGAATAGTCTTAAAGTATGTTAATTATGTATATTAACTATTCAAATATGCTCATCTCCTAAATAATAATTTGCCAAGTATTAGAGCAGTTACTTTGGATTTTCTGCTGCATGTAAATTAGTGCATGAATTATTTAATTCCAACTCCGTTCACTTCACTGTGATTCGCATGGTGTTGAGAAGTTTAAAGAACAAAGTTTTGTTTTGCTTCTTAAGTCCTGATGTGGAGAAGATGAGAGCATAAGTAATATAAACAGGATACGGAATTAAAGTAGAATGCTAACGGAAATATGTGGTGCTTGCTGATTTTTTGGATGCCCCAGAGAAATCCCCATGACTTCTGAGAATCTCTTTCTCTGTTCTCCTCACTGAGGGGGCAAAGGCCAAACTAAACTAAGGCCCCTGATTCTCACCAGTGATCTCTTCAGGCCCTACTAAAAAGCAAGGAAATAATACACAACAAAAAACCCTGTGCCTAGCTGGATAGATTTTTTTTTTTTTTAACTTGTTTCAGCCTCAAGCCATCTGGCTGAAAGTCTGACTAGCATACAAAGGAAAAACCTTTTCAAACCAATCAGACCATAATATGCAGATGAGCCCTGGAGTCCGGAGATTTCACTACAAGTTCCCAAAGCAGGGAAGTCATTACTTCTCTGAATCCCCACCCTTAACAGCATGTGACTTCAATGACAAATGGTAAAACAGTCTTTCTTCTAATCTAGGCACTACCAGAGTGATTTCCAACAAATGAAAGTCAATGCTGTTACTGCTCCCCTTAAAACTCTACTTTGTGCTTAGAACAGAATTTAACCTCCTTAGCTGTTTCATAAATCCCTCCTCTCATCACGCCTGCCTCTTAAGTTCCACCTCATCCCAACCTGCTCTCTTTCTTGCTCACTTTATTCCTCTTTAATAGGCTCTACATCTTTTGGGGAGTCAAACTCTCTCCTTGCCAGGGGCCTTGCAGGTGCACTGCCCTGGGTCTGGAATCGTCTCTCCTGCCTCTGCACAGGTGGGCATGCCCAGCCAGCTTAGCTAACCTAGCCCTCTCTTCCCCACCCACTTAACTTAGTCTCCTTGGCAGCATCCAGTTTCCTTCTCCCAGCCCCACCTCTGATCTATCACAAATAAATATTCCCTTGTTTCTGTGTCTTGTTCATACTTTATCGTCCATCTCCCTTTGAGGATCCCTTTAGCACTTTGACACCTAAAAGAGCTCCAGGCACAATATATATATTCACAAGTTTGTACTGAATCAATTTAAAGAATATTGACAAATAGAGAGAATAAAGGAAAGAAGAAAGAGCATCAGTGAATGACTGGTGAAAATTAGCATTATCCCAAAAAACTGTAATATGGAAATGGCAAAAAGCTCATTAGAAAATCAATATATACATGATCATAATAACACAGAAGTATTCTTTTCTACATTTATGTTGTTATGCTTTTTTCTAAGCAATCTAAATATTGAGTAAATAAAGTGGACTTCAGGATAGGTTCTCTACAATGTTTTTCTAATAAATAAATCACTGTAGAACTTGGCCAAACTGAATAAGCTCATGTTTTTCTGTTTAGCTGTTTCTGAACAACACAATTTTGGTCCAAGACTTAAATATAACATTTATTTCAATTTTTTTGGTGATGGATGCTACATGTACTTTTATATTTTTCTAAGTTTTGACTTTTAACAAAGTTCAGTGCCCTAATGCATGCTCAGATGGAAAAAACAAAGTTAAATTTCTTTTTTGCTTTTCAAACTTGATCCTGTCTTTAAGGGAACTTGGTCAAATAGATCTTATGTTACTTATGACACAGGCCAAGCTGTTCCAACAAAGAGATACACAAATTCAGCTGCTCAAATAAAATAAATGTTTGTTCTTCTCTCATGTCATGATCCAGAAGTAGGTGGTTCAGGGGAAGGGGAAGTTCAGAAATCCTCAACACACTCAAAGCAGCTTCTCTAGTTCTCATTGTGAAATCTGGGTCAAAGAAAGATGATACTAGATGGAATTAAATAGGCAAGGAAGAGTATGTTCAAGTGAACATTGCAGATTGTATATTGAAAAGTTGCCAAAAGTAGACCTGGAAAATTCTCATCACAAGAAGAAAATGTGTAACTATGAAGTGATGGATGTTAACTAACTTATTGTGATGAGCATGTCACTATATATATATATATATAAATATATATATATATATATATATAAATAAATATAATATATAATATATATATAAATCATTACATTATATACCTTAAACTTATACAATGTTATATGTCAATTTTATCTCAATAAACCTGGGGTAAAATGACTATTGCATTAGTGAAGAGAGAGAGATTGAAGGTCAGGTTTTTTTTTTTTAAGATTTTATTTATTTATTTATTTATTTGACAGAGAGAGAGAGAGAGAGATCACAAGTAGGCAGAGGGGAAGGCAGAGAGAGAGGGGGAAGCAGGCTCCCTGCTGAGCAGAAAGCCTGATGCAGGGCTTGATCCCAGGACCCTGAGATC
>JAQQSY010006170.1:0-11201 GCA_028646535.1 Procyon lotor | reverse complement strand
GCGCCTGGGTGGCTCAGTCGTTGGGCGGCTGCCTTCGGCCCAGGTCAGATCCCAGGGGCCTGGGATCGAGCCCCGCATCGGGCTCTCCGCTCTGCGGGAAGCCTGCTTCTCCCGCTACCATTCCCTCTGCTTGTGTTCCCTCTCTCGCTGTGTTTCTCTCTATCAAATAAATAAAAATCTTTAAAAAAAAAAAAAAAATGATCAAGTAGGTGCCGGCGTTGAAACACTGACCACTAGAATATTCCACCCACTTCCTGGTTCTCCTGTATCTCTCTCATGCCTAGCAGAGTGCCTGACACTTACTAAACATTCAATAAACTTTTGCTAAATAAATAGAAAGTGTTCATAAAATAACATTCATCCAAAAAATGAGATCAAAACCACAGGCACATTACTCCATCTATGCTGATGCACAGATGAACATCGGAAAGGAACACGGATGGAGCACGGTGGGAGGAATGCCATTTCCTTTTTCTTTTAAGATTCTGAATAATGTGTTTAGGTTACCTTAGTAATAAAAATTCTAAAAATTGAGAAATGACCTCTACTTCTAAAGCAGCAGGCACTCAGGCAGGCAAGCGTGGTGTGGGTCAGAGATGAGGACCCTTGCCCTGCCACTCCTGGCAGATCTTTTTGGGCGAATTCATTTCTCAGAGTTGTCAAGCTTCAACAGGGTGGTCTGTGAGAAGTGCCTGGCCCTGACTTCCTCTGTGCTTCCTGCCATCTCTTCCAGTGGGTTCATCACAGGTTGGGGCTAGCTCTCAAGTTCAGCACATCACTGCAGTGTTAGACCTTCAACAACGCGGGATCTTAGGCATCTGCTAGAGGCAACCCACACCCCTCCGGGGGACACAGGGGCCTCAGAAACGGACTCAGTCTTGCTTGGAGCCAGCTTTCAGGAGTGAGTGAGTACAGGTCTCAATGAAATCCAGTTGGAACACAGCAAGAGGAACTGGACGGGAAGAACAACTAAAACAAAGCTCACTACCCTCGTCCTCGCCTGCATGATTTCATGCATGTTGGGACCAAGGGACCATTTCTGCAAGACCCAGGCATCTGATCTACGGAAGAGAACCACAGCGTGCAGTAGACCTTGAAGACTGCTCTTGCCATCCTGCTTCCTGTCTCCTAGGCTGGAGGGGAGGCATATGGAGAAAAGCTTTAGAGGCAGAACCCTCAGAAACCTTCTGGTCTGGTTCCTCGTTGTACCGGAAGGGGATCAAGTCCGAATAGGTGTGGGGACTCAGCCGGCTGTCTGTGGTGTCAGGACCAGGGTCCCCACTCCTCAGGCTAGTCCTTTTCCCACTCCCTTTGTCCTCTCCCACCCCATTCCCACCCCCTGTGATTTCCCAGCTCATAAGGGACATCGGCCTGGCTGTCCTCTCTCCCTTGATGGCATCTGTGGCTGAAGCCTGAATAAGCATCATTCCTCTCGATGAGCCACGGCGCTCACTCTGGTTTAGAAATAGGGCGACGGCCCCGCAAAGAGTCTCAGCAAGTATCTTGAGAAAGATCACTGCAGAACGCGATTAAGATAATCGCCTTACTTTTCAATGATATGAATCAAGAATCTAAAAAAATGACCACTCCCTTTGCTTCAACATTTCTGCTTCCAGGAAATTATCCTAAGTACATGATCACACATGGAAACAAAGACTGATCTGCAAACATGGGCTCACAGTAAAGCTGATATTTGCAAAAGGACAAGAAGCAACCTGAGTATCCAGCTGTGGATAAACTATGACATACCAGGGAGCTGACATTGTGCAGTAATGGCTAATGACCTGGGAGAAAACTCACCATACACGCTAAGTTTTAAAAAGCATCATACAAAGCTATATATTCAATATAAACCCTATTTTGGTTTCATAAATGTTTGGGGGGCTGTGGGAAAGGCTGTAAGGATATACATCAAAATGGAAAGCATGATCGGTACTGGTGTATAACTGAAATTTTTAACACTTCCCTGATTTTCTCAATCAGAATTTGCACTGATTTTAAACTCAGAGATGCATGCCATTAAGAAGGACCTCTCAGGGAAGTCTTTCGTCTTCTCTGACACAGGGACCCAGAGCAGAGCCTGAGGACGCTCACAAACCCCATGGCCTGGGGTGGTAGCCGAACTCTTGCCTGTGGTTTGAGCTCCTTAAATCCCGAACCATCTGGATCTCACCCACAGCTTGGGGTGCTTTCTCTTCCTGGGCTTGTAGGACACTCATTTGACTGACTCAGCTATTTTAGCCCCCGGCCCTGGCACTTGGGCCTTAAATCTTTCACTGAGGCAGCCTACCTCTACGACACTGCAAAAATACCGCCCAGCAGCCTCTGTCACCTGGATCACGGGACCCTTTTCACTACCGAGTCAGAGAGAGGCCGCACAGGGCAGTCATGGAGCGGGAGAGCAAACGAAGCCCAAGCTGGGGTCAGGGAGGGCACAGAGGGCCTTGAGGAGGAAGGGGAGCCAGGCCGGGCAGAAGGGAATGGGCTGGCCCAAGGCAGGGAGGAGAAAGGTCCTCACCTCTCAGCCATGCAAAGGAAGGGCCCTAGTGAGGGGAACCCAGGGAAGAAATGTCGCTGTAAGTGCCCCTGAAAGGTGCCTCCCACCCCACTCCAGCCGCCAGCTTCTGGTCCCCGGGCTCCTGCGGTGCGTTACCTCGTTGTTGGTGCCGACGTCCAGCAGGACGGGGAGGCACTGCTGCGGGCTGACCCCTCCGCACGCCGTGTACAGGGCCAGCTTGCCCACGGGGATGCCCATGCCGTAGCAGCCCAGATCGCCCAGGCCCAGGATGCGCTCCCCGTCGGTCACCACCACGGCCTGGAAACAATCAGGGAAGCGCCTCTCGTGACCAAGTGCTCGTTTTATCACCCCTCCCGCGTCGAGCTTGACAACTGGATGCCCACCTCCTCTGCTGGGGAACGCAACGCTGGTCGGGTGAAAGGCCAAGGGATTCATTCCACTGCAAGTGGCAGTCTTTCTCTCTGTCCCCCATCCCGGTGGGCTGGTGAGAAGCCCCAGTGAGCTGGACGGACACCGTACCCTGCATTCTGAGGTTTGGGGTGGGGGCTGCAGAAAGAGCTGGAGGGAAACCCCATCTGGTCACTCTCTCTCCAAGAAACTAAGCAAATATTCCCAGCTCAAGATCTGGGCGCAGGGACATAATGAAAGGAGGGACGAGTGTTCATGCTGCCGCCACAAGCCCAGGGTTTCGAGGCTGATGGAAGTGCTCCCTGTTCCTGGGGTACAGTAAGTCCGGCTTGCAGAGGGCAGGGCTCTCGTGACAGCTGCTGGAGTCACTGCTTCCCACGAACCCCGGAGGGTCTCAGGCTGTGCTGCGGTTACCGCTGTGCTCAGGCATACTGTGTGCTAGTTCGGGCTTCCTTGCTAACAGATGCCGGTGAGGCTGATGGCGCTAGAAATTACTGTGCCTTACTCATTCCTGTACCACATATTTACGAAGCAGCTACTCGGCAGACACTATGCCAGACCCTTTGCTCATCTGTGATAACAAGTCTGTATGGATTCAGGACCCAAGGGCCAAAAAAAGGGTGAAACATGTCTACTTCGCATTAGTGACTCCGGGAGGAGAGTGAGGGCACAGAGCAGCACGAGGGCAGCGGGGACTGAGTGAAGGGAGAGGTACTTCCTGAAGGGTGACCCTCCTCAGGGAGAGAGGACACACGTGCCACCCCTTGGGCAGGAGAAGAATGTCCGCGGGGGGCACAGTGGGGAGGAAGGCGCTTGATACGAAAGGAAATTTGGAGGCAGGATGGAGGCAGGGAGGGTGTGGGTTTTGTGTGGGGAGCAAGGAGATGCAAGCTGCATGAAAGGACAGAACAGGAAGTTAGGCAGGAGTCAAACGGTGCAGGGTCTTGAAAGTGAGGCCACTGAGATGCCCCCTGGGTGACAGTGAAGTTATTCAGAGGTCACCCCAACCCGCTCACCATCACTGCCTTCCTCCTTCTTGAAATGAGTTACATTTATGGGGCCACCCCTCCCTCCACTGGAGCCTGGGCTTAGGAGCAGCTGAGGGATGGACGTCCCGGTGCCCCACGTGTGGTGCTGCCCAGCACCACGGGGCTCAGCTCAATCCATGCAGGTGCCACACCGAGCCCTGGGGATGAACACATGAAGACCCATTCTTGCCCTGGAAGAGTTTATGCTCCGGTACCCAAAGGGCCCAGGGCATCTTAGCATTTCTGTTCTCCAGCCCTCTAAGGGTAAGAGCATGCAAAGGCTGGTGCTGCCTTTGGTGCAAATTAAATATAGAGATTCTTACACACACTCCTCTGCTTCTGGAAAGGGGACTTGGGGTGGGAGGCAAGAGACCCGTGATAATCATGATTTTCCCTCTCAGACTGATCCACTGCTTTTCTATGGACAGTGTTCTCAACCCCATGCACCTGATTCTCCCCATGGCCCTGGCACGTGGGTGAGTCTGAGATTCTTATCTCTGTCTCACAGGTGAGCAAACAAGCTCTAAGACCTTCATGTTTTATGTGCCTGTGTTAAGTATCAGCCAGAGGCCAGGGGCTGGACTGGCTGTTTCCACATCAGGTATCTTAGAAAGATTAGATGGCCTACCAAAGTCACCTTGCTTGTGCATGAGGCAGGTCTCGATTCTAACCAGGCTTGGGGTTCCCAGCTCCAGGCTCCTTCTACCACCACCGCAACCGGGTTAAAGCACCTGTGTTCTTGGTCTAGTTCTGCCCGCCCCTGGGGGAGCCTGTGCCTTCAAGCTGCCCGGACTCGGGGCGTTTCTCTACCATCTCTCCTGATCAAAGCCTCCTTATTCCGATTCCCAACCTCTCAGGATTTCTTTCTTTTGAGGGGCAGTGAGTTAACCAGAGGAGGGCGGCTTCTACTCCAGGGTTTATCCCTATAACTCTGGGGCCTTGCCAGATGGAGACGGGGCTCCACAGGGCTGCCCCTCCAGCCTGAACCGTGCAAGGGTCTTCTTCTGCACGGCCGCCTCCTCACTTCTGTCTGCTACCCTCTCTCCATCACGCGGAGCTGCTGGCTGGGTTATTACAACAGTTTCACACCCGGACTCATGTTTCCTCCTTCCAGTCTCTCCTGCCAACCAGGAGGTCACATGCATTGTGTTAGAAGCCCATTTTCATTATGCTGTTCCCGGGCTCAAAGACCTTGAAAAAGGTCACACTTCGAACTGTCCGTGGCATAGAGTCCAAAACATTTAACTCCTTAATGATCAGAGCCCAGGATATGTTCTGACTTATCTCTTGCTACTCATCTGCGCAAAAGTACCTACTCCAGCCAAACTGGCCTCCTCGGTCCTCCCAGACATATGCTGAACTCACGTATGATCTCCTCCCTCTCAGCCCCAAAGTCCTCTCTGCTAGAAGGACCTTCTCCCGCATGCAAACCCCGCCCGTTACAATCTAATGCGATTTCTCCTTGTCCTTACGGCTGCCACACTGCTGGCCTGCTCGCCCTTCCTGAACACCTGCCTGCCACAAACATCGACTAAGCACCTACTGCGTGCCAAGCCCTGCATAAGGTGCTGCTTAAAAATTTGGGTTCTTATTTAGCATTTTAAAAAAATGCACATTTTATCTCACCAAACAACCTAAAGGTTAATGGCAGGGGTCCTGGAGTCCGATAACCAGTATTTAAATTTAGGCTCCGTGATAATGCACCATATGTAATCTTGGGTAAACAGATAATTTTTCTGAGATCTAATTTTCCATAAAATGGGGGGAAATCATACCTAACTCATCAGATTGTCATAATGATGAAGTAATACCAGTCTCATTTTAACCAGGTGCCTTGGGTAGAGGATCAATGAATGGTTGTTGCTTTTATGATTATAATGATGGTTATAATTTGGGGCAAAAATCCCATATTGGATTTTTTTTATTATATTCAATTAGCCAGCATATAGTACATCGTTAGTTGTTGACGTAGTGTTCAACGATTTATTCATTGCCTATAATACCCAGTGCTCATCACATCACGTGCCCTCCTTAATACCCCCACCCTCCTCCCTTCTGGAACCTTCAATTTGTTTCCCAGAGTCTACAGTCTCTTCATGGTTTGTCTCCCTCTGTGATTTCTTCCCAGTTTTTCCTCATTTCCTCTCTGTGGTATTCCTTATAAACCACATATGAGTGAAACCGTATGATAAATGTCTTTCTCTGCTTGACTTATTTCACTTAGCATAATCTCCTCCAGTTCTATCCATGTCAATGCCAATGGTGGGTATTCATCCTTTTTGGTGGCTGAGTAATATTCCATTGTATATATGGACCACATCTTCTTTATCCATTCATCTGTTGCAGGACATCTTGGCTCTTTCCACAGTTTGGCTATTGTGGACATTGCTGCTATGAGCATTGGGAAGCATGTACCCCTTTTTTTCACTATATCTCCTTTGGGGTAAACACCTAGTAGTGCAATTGCTGGGTCATATTTTTAACCTCTTGAGGAAGCTCCATTCTATTTTCCAGAGTGGCTTACCAGTTTGCATTCCCACTGACAGTGTAAGAGTGTTCCCTGTATTGGATTTGTTTTATCTTCTCTCTAGTTCAGCATTACCACAGGAAGACCATGCCATCAGCATCTGTTAAATGACTGAATGAAATGGAACCAAGCAGAGACCCTGGTGGCCAATGGCTGAGAAAGTTGGCCATGTAAAACTTGTGGCTCCTATTGTCCTCTAAGCAGACATTGCCACTTGAATGTCCAATAGTCCTCCCAAATTCCTGAGTCCCTATCCAAATGAATCTGCTTTTCCCTTTATTCTCCTAAACCTTTCATTTCTGCTGTCCTCCCTCCCTCTGTTACCTCATATCTCCCAAGCTCAACACTGTTCTGTTACTACTCCTCTCTGTCATTCTTCAACCACAGTCAACTGGTCACCAAGTTCTGCTGATTCGATCTGCTCCTTACTTTTCCATTTGTTCCATGCATTGTCGCTACCTTGGATGAGCCCATCCATTTTATCTGACCACCACAATGGTCTCCTGATGGGTCTCTGCACTCTTGGCTTTCCCCTTGGTCCATTTCATTTTTCCAAAGCACACCCAGCTTTGTCACTTCCCCAAACCTCCAATGGCTCTCAATACCTGTGAAAGAAAGCTGAAACATCTTTGACTGGCATTTAAGGCTTTTCATGGTCTAGGTCATCTGCTCTTTGAATTTCTTCTTTATCCAAATAAAATAATTCCAACCTTGTATAAGGTTTGTACTTTCCTGACTACATGCCATTTGGCCCTCAATCCCTATGATCTTCCTGATCCAAATCCTACCATCCTTGTGTTCTTCAAGGAACGGTACCAAGTCACCTTCCTCCATGACACTCCCCTTCCAGAAATTGTCACTCCTTCTTCTGAGTTCCCATGGCATTTTTCTCTCCAGAGGACCTATCACTTTCTTCCTTGTATTATAGTTAGATGAGAACTTCATCTTTCATAGGAGTTCTAAGCTCTTAAGGACAAGTAAGGGTCTTGTCATTTTTGATTCTTCAGGTACTTAGCTTGGTGCATGCGATGTGATAGGAATTGGATAAATGGTGGCCAGCATGATAGATCCAACATGGAGAGCAGAGGCTCTCTACAGGACTGCTTCAGACCTGTTGTGAATGAACAAGTTCAGGGAGAAGATGCTGGATCCTATTTTTCATGACATCAATGGAGCTGGATGCCAAGGGCCACTAGTGCAGGAGAGATCAAAATCTGAGGACAAGCCTGAGCAGCATGGTGGGCTTATAGAGTCCAGCAGTAACTATCAGTACTACAGGATCACCGTTTACTTGTTTGGATGACATCTGTGACTCATACCTCCTCTGTATTTCAGATGACTAAGGCAGAGAATGGGCCACATTCTTCCTTTGTCCACCTAACCGGAAGCTACAGCTTTTTCTGACTTACTGGCCACGTCCCTCAGCCTAGGTGGACCCGATGGGGATGACCGGAGACTGATCTTGCTTACTCTAGCCCATTTTCTTGGACTTGTAGCTATGGCATGGGCTGCCCACAGCCCCCACCTTCTCCCTCTCTCTCATCCTTCTTTTTTCCTTCCTCTTCCTCCTCTTCTCTGCCTCTCCACAACATAAATAAAACACAGTCTGCAATTTCAAATCTTGGTTCTACTCTTCACAAGCAAATAACCAACTCCCTTGTCTATAAAATGGGGGTAATAATAATCCCCTCCACTCACAGGTCATTAGAAGTCGATGAAGTCACTTATGTAAAGTGCTTGGCAGATGCTGCATGTGGAGGATATGGGGATGTGCCCCAGCATCTCCCTTTCAGGATTCAAGGAGTGATTCCCTCAGCGGAGCCCTCAGGGGTCAGCCCACTTTGCGAATTTCCTTGACCAGAGAGCGCCACCTTGCCCAAGTCACATCCTGTTCTGAAGGGAAGCAGCCTACAACCAATGACTGATGGATGCAGGGCCATAAAGGCCCGGCTCCCCCGCCCCGACTGGGTTGGACTAAGGGCCACCCCAGCTCCAGAAGCTCCTCGTGGGCTCAGCTGAGTCTCCCTTGAGGCCTCACTTTGCCCAACCTCTCCCTTGGCTTTCTCCTGCTTCCTTCCCCTCTAGAGGAGGGTGCTGATCCCAAGAGCACTCCCTGACAGGCTAGCGTCCGTTTCAGAGAATGTTTCCCAGGACACTCCCCTTCTGACCCCGAGGACAGAGTGGGTTCCACACGTGTCAGGCCTGTGCATAGTAGGCAGGGACCTGGTCCAGGCTGGGACGCCCACGTGGCTGGTGCTCAACCGCAGAGGCTGCTCCCACACCCCTTACCCAGCCGCCTCTCAGCGCCTCCCTCCCGAAGCTGCTGGGCCTGGGGTGAGGGAGAGATTTAGGAGACTGGGAAAGCTGTGGGGAGGAGGGCTGTTAGCTGAGTCTTCCTCAGACTCAAGGCGGTGGCCACTGTGGGAAAGAGTCAGAAGAGCAGTTCTCACTCCTCTCTGTGATTTATGCCGGACAGCTCCGGGTGGCCTGGCCCGCCCCCTCCTCCCTGAGTAAGAGTGGCCCGCAAAACTTCATGGTCCCCCCAGCCCTGGGCTTTGGCCTCACCTCCCTCCCAGCCTGCTTCTCCCACACCGCGGCTCACAGTTCTGCTTTCTGGCTGGGAAACCATGAGAAGTCATCCTTTGTCTTCTCAGTTGATTCAGAAGCTCCTCTGAACCACCTCTTCCTTCCAGCCAAGAGGCTGCTGACACCAGGGTCTGAAGAGACCCGTGCCTTGGAAAACCACCTCCTCGACTCAGCAGCTGGGAAGGCGGTGGCTCAGCTGAAGGCCTCTGGGGGTGTCAACTCCTACCCACAGGTGACTGTGGGCAGGTCACAGACCTCAGCTTGCTCGTCTGAGAAATGACACCCTTCCTCCCTGCCCCAAAGGACCCACTTTGGGGGTGTCAGCTGCACCCCTTCCTTCTCCACTCTGATCACAGGGGCTGTGAGAACCAAAGGAAATAATGAGAGGGAATCCATGCCAGCTCCAAAGTACCGTGAAGGGGATTCCCTACCTAGGGAGGGAGACCTTCACCTCCTCCTTCTAGGGCAACTAAAGAAAACACACAACAAAACAGAAAGACTAGGGCATAGAACATTCTGAACCTTTGAGAGGGCAGCCTTAGGGGTGAGGAGGAAGGACTCTCCAGAAAAGGCCGGTGGATGGGGCAGGCGGGAGACTCAGGTAAGTGGGGGTGGGGAGAGCCCGAGCAGTCCTAACTGCTTTATTTATGTGCCCAACTATGGGCCCACTGTTTAGCCAAACTATGGGCTCCTGTTTTCTCTAGAGAAAGCTAGAAGTCCAAGTTTCTTTGTATGTTTCTTTTTCTAAATGAAGTCTCCAGATTTTAAAATATTGCCTACAAATTCAAACTTTTCAAAAAATCACTGAGGGCCAGGTCAAACGTGTCTAGGGGCCTCACCAGCTGGCTGCCCCTGGGTGGCCCATGATTCCCCAGGAAGAGGGCCTCCTCCTGGGCTGCTCTTGGGCCTCTGCTCTCACTGCCCTGCATGGCAGCATGTCCCAGGGATGTCTCTTTCACCTCCAGCAAAGACAACACCCTTTTGGGTGCATTCTGTTTGGGACAGACTTCATAGTTCGTCCTCACAGTAAGAGAACAAAGACCAGAGACATTATCTGCACATCCAGCAAGTGAATGGGAGATTTCCGATGTCTGACTGCAAAGCCAGAGCTAAGTCGTCTATATAGTTATGGGGCCTGATCTCAAGGTCTCTCCAAAGGGAGACAGATTGATAAAGGGTGGAGGGGAGGAGGTGGCCCCAAGCATTCTCTTGTCAGCTCTCAGCTACTGCAGGGGGAGAGGCCAGCCAGTGGGGACAGGAGCTCCTCGCCTCTGGGCTCCTCTCTTGGGTACCACAGACACAGTCTATGCGAGTGTTTCTGGGTCAGTCTCTCCAACCAAACTTTGGGCCTATACACCTTCTTGATCCCGGAGACTAGAGGGAAATCCTACAGATGTTTACTCAGTGAGTGTGGAATGTAACGGAATTAGATGCACTGGTCCAGATGTGCCTATGGAACCCATTTTCCTGAGAAGCTTTGGACGCCTTGCTCCTTCTGAGGCCTGCTCCAGTCCTGCCTGCTCTGGGGTGACCCAAAGCTCCATTGCCCTTCCTCTAAAATCACAAAAGTGGCTGTCTCCAGCTCTCTGGTATTCAGCACTCAGTGTGTAGAAGGTTCTCAAACTATGTGCGTTGAAGTCAGTCAGTGAGTATTTTGTAAGTTGTGCCCTGACCAAGGGAGCAACTAGAGGCTGAAGTCCAGCCCACGAGTCCCTCACCGAGCCTCTGTGCCAGTCCAGAGAAAGGAGCACCTTCTTACTGGCTAAGAGGCGATGGCTTTCTGTCATTCTTTTTTTTTTTTTTTTAAAGATTTTATTTATTTATCAGAGAGAGAGAGAGAGATCACAAACAGGCAGAGAGGCAGGCAGAGGCAGAGGGAGAAGCAGGCTCCCCGCTGAGCAAGGAGCCCGATGCAGGACTCAATCCCAGGACCCTGAGGTCATGACCTGAGCCGAAGGCAGCTGCTCAACCAACTGAGCCACCCAGGCGTCCCTCTGTCATTCTCTTTAACTCCTCGTAGCTTGCCCAAAGGCATGTGTGTGCTGGTGGGGGCTGCACTTCTCTGCTCCGGGCTCAGGGCCTGGTCCCTGGGAGATGCTCCTCAAGGCACGGCCTGAGTTCATGCACCCCAGGC
>JAQQSY010006169.1:0-11202 GCA_028646535.1 Procyon lotor | reverse complement strand
AGTCACTTGGTGGTGAGTCCGGGGGCGGAGGGGGGGCGGCGGCCGGAGGGCTCGGAACTGGGCCCGGGGGCCCGGCGGGGAGCCCGAGGAGCTCGAGACGGGGAGGGGCCAAAGCCCCGGATGGGGGCGGAGGGACGGCGAAATTGTGGGGAGCGCGGTATGGGGGGGCAGGTGGGGCCGCGTCCGGGTGAGAGCTCTCTGGTCCGTCCCGGCCGCGAAGTGGCGTTGGATGTGTGTGCCTGTGTGTGTTTAGGGTGGGGGTGAGGGGCGCGCCGGGCCTCGTGCTCGGGTAGAAGGGGCCGGAGGGCGGGGAGCGGTTCGGCGTGGTCATCCTGGACCCCGGAGGCCGGCGGGCTGCGAGTGCGGTCGCGGAGGGCCCCGGGCGGTAGATCGCGACCGGGGAGGAACTCGGGGCCTTGGGCGCGTGTGAAGGACAGGGGCAGGCGGCCGCCCGGGCCCGGTCCGGGGAGCGGTATGGCGGGGTGGGGCGCCAAGAGATCGAGTAGACTGGAGTCTAGAGAAACCGTGAGTTGGGGGGGCGGGGCGCCAGGCCTCCGGTGGGGGGAAGGGGAGCGCTATAGCGAGGCCTGAGAGGGCGCCGCGCCCTGGCTCCGCCCCTCGCAGGGCGGAAGGGGGAGCAGGGGCGGGTCTAGCACAGCTGGGGACCTGCCGGCCTGGCTGGGGGACCTGAGGGAAGAGGGGGTTCGCTTGGGAGCGCCGAGATTTAGAGGTGGGGTTTCGTGCAGACTCTTGGCCGGGGCCTTGACTCAGCTTTTATTGCCCTCACAGATCCACCTCCGACCCTGAAGCCAGAAACTCAGGTGAGCCTTCCCTTCCCTTTGCAGCCCGGGATGCCCTCCCTCTCCCCTCTACCTCCTCCTGCTCCCCTTGCCTTTTCTAGATCCCTCAGCCCGGGGACTGTGCCTTCGGGAATGCCCCTCCTAAATTCCTTGCGATACATGTTTCCTTCCTTTCAGCCACCAGAGAAGCGACGGAGAACAATTGAGGATTTCAACAAATTCTGCAGTTTTGTCTTGGCCTATGCCGGTTACATCCCCCCTAGCAAAGAGGTAGGCAGTGGAGGACGACTGGCTTGGGGGTGGGGTCCGAAACCCTAGAGGGGTGTGGAGCGAAGGGGGCCGCCTTACTTTATGGGAGAAACCTATCAGATGGGATGGGCAAGAGCAGAGAAATTGGAAACTGGTGGGCAAACTAGCCCCTTGGGGTGGCTTGGGCAGCAGTTAATGGCCTGGGGGTGTTCGTGGAAGGGGCTTCTCAGTGCATTTGAGGAAACAGATAAATAGGGCTCTGGTGCTGGAAGGCAGGGGGGACTGGGGGGATGGCCAGAACGGGAGGGCAGAGGCAACAGGGAAGTTTCCAAGAGGAGCTGCTCGGGGGGATCGCAGCGGGGCAATTCGGTGTGTAGTGATTTGGGGTGGTCTGGGCAGGGTATTTCCAGGTTGTTCTGGCTTTTAAGCTGGGTTCGTAGAGGGGCTGAGGTGCCGCCGGGGCCGCCCGCTGACCCTCGTCTCTCCCCCCCTCTTCAAGGAAAGTGACTGGCCAGCCTCTGGCTCCAGCTCTCCATTGCGCGGTGAGAGTGCGGCAGACAGTGACGGCTGGGACTCGGCCCCCTCAGACCTCCGAACCATCCAGACCTTTGTTAAGAAAGCAAAATCGTCCAAGAGAAGGGCGGCTCAAGCAGGTCCCACTCAGCCGGGACCCCCGAGGTCCACTTTCTCTCGTCTGCAGGCCCCCGACAGTGCAACCCTGCTCGAGAAGATGAAGCTCAAGGACTCTCTCTTTGATCTAGATGGGCCCAAAATGGCATCTCCACTGTCCCCCACATCCCTGACACATGCCTCCCGGCCCCCAGCTGCTCTCACCCCAGTACCCCTTTCCCAGGGGGACCTCTCCCAACCTCCTCGAAAGAAGGACCGAAAGAACCGAAAGTTGGGGCCGGGAGGGGGGGCTGGCTTCGGGGTGCTTCGGAGGCCTCGGCCAGCTCCTGGGGATGGGGAAAAGAGGTCTCGGATTAAGAAGAGCAAGAAACGGAAGTTGAAAAAGGCAGATCGGGGGGATAGACTCCCACCTCCTGGGCCTCCCCGGGCACCCCCCAGTGATACAGACTCTGAAGAGGAGGAGGAAGAAGAGGAAGAGGAGGAGGAGGAAGACATGGCAGCAGTGGTAGGGGGTGAAGCCCCGGCCCCTGTGCTGCCAACACCCCCCGAGGCTCCTAGGCCCCCTGCCACGGCGCACCCTGAAGGAGCCCCTCCCACTGACAGCGAGAGCAAGGAAGTGGGCAGCACTGAGACGAGCCAGGACGGAGACGCCAGCTCCAGTGAAGGCGAGATGCGGGTCATGGATGAGGACATCATGGTAGAATCAGGTGAGAGGTCTGGGGAGGCCCCGGGGTTAGCTGGGAGGGTGGGCTCGGGCTGTCGTGGACCCAAGGGCTCAGGCAGAACACCAACCAGACCTTCTCTCCCCAGGTGATGACTCATGGGACCTGATCACATGTTACTGCCGAAAGCCCTTTGCAGGGCGGCCCATGATTGAGTGCAGCCTGTGTGGGACCTGGATCCACCTCTCCTGTGCTAAGATCAAGAAGACCAATGTCCCTGACTTCTTTTACTGCCAGAAATGCAAGGAACTGCGGCCAGAGGCCCGGCGGGTAGGGGGGCCTCCCAAATCCGGAGAGCCCTGACACCGCTGTCTCCAGGCTGGGACTTCAAATGACAACAGCGTGACTTGGGAACTGAGCGCCAGGGTCCTCAGCCTACCCCCTGGAGCTTGGCCATTGTCCCACTTCAAGGCAGGAAATCCCAAGGGAGGCCGGTTTGGAAATGAGTGTCTCAACGTTCCAACCTTAGCCTTTCCCTCCCACCTCGTGGACTTGAACATGTACCCATTACGGTTGGGGGTGGGAGGCTGTCTGGGTCCCTAGACACTTAATTTCTGTCCCTTAGACCTGCCGTCCCTCACTTTCCGGGCCAGGGTTGGAGCTGGGGTGGAATGGGACAGTTGTCTATAAAACTCTAGTGTAAATAGAGCACTCCCCTTCCTCATCTTTTCTTTCCTCTCCCCATTTATTCTACACCGGTTGTATTTTTAATTTTGGACTTCCCCTTTCGGGCAGGGCAGCTCAGAGGTGGAGTACCAACCGGGGTCTGGCCGAGGGAGGAAGGAAAACAGAAAGGTGACGATCCGCTCACTCACCTCTTTTGTTTTTAATAATACTGGCCAGCTGTTTGTACAGACAGCCTGCGTGTTGTAAATAAAGCAGAGTGGGCTCTTTTGTGTTTATAGCCCTCACTGACTGTCCTGCTCAGGAGGGAGGCGGTGGACAGGCCGGCGGGAAGGCTGAAGCCCACGTCCCGAGTCCGAGCGGAAAACGACCCGGCTCTGCGCCGGCCGCCCCCCGCCCGCCTCGCGGCCACAGCAGGCCTGCTCGCACCGCACCCCCCGGCCCCGGACCCCCATCGCCCCCAGCCCGTCCCCCCGACACGCACGCTCCAGCGGGATCAGCGTTGCTTGGAGCTCTGCCCGTCCGAGCTGGGCAGACAGGGGTGGGAGCCGGTGGCCTGGGCAGCTTCGCCGGGGCTCCTCGGAGGACGCGGGTGGGGACACATTTGGGGGCGGGGCCGTTGAGGGTTGGGAGACCGTTGCTGAAAGCAACGGTCACGTGGCGTGGGCGCTGGGCGGAGCCGGGTAGGTCACGTGACCGAGGAGGGCGTCACGTGGCCGGGGGCGGGCCGACTCGGGCCACGTGACATGAGGCGAGGTGGGCGGGGTGCTGAAGGGCGCCCGCGACGTCGGTGGCGGTGGCGCGCGGCGGCGGCGGCGGCGGCGGCGGCCGGGTCCGGGGCATCGGGACGAGCCTCACGGCCCGCCCCCCACTTCCGTCGGCCGCCACCCCGCTGGCTCTCCGCCCCCTCCCCCTTTGCACCTCTCCTGCGCCCGGCCGGTCCTGCCGGCGGTCGCGCGGCGGGGTGCGGGTGTGCGCAGGCGCGGCGGGGGCGCTTCGCCCCGTTGGGTGGGCGGCAGAGCCCGGGAGCGCGCGGGCGAGACCATGGCGGGCAGCGGCGCGGGGGGCGGCGGTGTCGGGGAGACCAAGGTGATTTACCACCTGGATGAAGAAGAGACTCCCTACCTGGTGAAGATCCCCGTGCCCGCCGAGCGCATCACCCTCGGCGATTTCAAGAGCGTCCTGCAGCGGCCCGCGGGCGCTAAGTACTTTTTCAAGTCTATGGATCAGGATTTCGGGTGAGCGCGAGGCCTAGGTTGGAAGCGAGGGGGGCCGTGCTGGGGTGGATCGGGCGCTGTGGCGGGGCTCGGGTCTGCCCTGGGCCTTGCTGGGGTGTGCTGGGCGCGAGTGCAGCAGATTGCATTAGGCTGGCGTTAGATTGGGTGCCCCAGGACGGGCAAGGGTATGCTTGGGCAGATTGGGGCGCGCGGGGCTGTAGGGCGACGCACCGGGCTGTGCCAAACCAGATTGGGGAAGATTGGGCTGTACTGACTAGGGTGGGGGCACCCTGGTTGATTTGGGGATATTCTGGGTGATTTGGTGTTTTTGGAGCAGTCCCCTAACACACGGGCTCTGAGGGATGTTACGGAATCGCCTGAGGCAGATCGAACTGTGTTGGTGCCGACTTGGGATTTTCTGGACTGTACCAGAGCCGACCGTTTTGTGTGGGGACGTTCTGGTCCCCACTAACGCAGAGAATGGTGGATTGGGATGTTCTGGGCTGCGTCGGGCTGGATTGGGCTATCCTGGAAAAACTTCGGCGGTTCTGGTCTCTACCGGGTTGGATTGGTTGATCTCAGTTTCTGATTTTTGTGGAGACACTCTGTAGAGGGGCAGACGGGCTTTTGGGGGCCATGCCAGCGCAGACAGCTGTTTTGGGATAACGCGGTCTGTATTGGTGCAGACAGCTGCCCGAGAGGACTTTCTGGGCTATATAGGGCTATTCCGGAGAAATCTGGGTCATCGTGGGGTAGACTCGGTCTTTAATAAATGCGTTCGTAGTTTTGGAGGCTGAGCCCTCCAGGCAGCCCGCCTCAGCCCTCGAAGGCAGGCTGGTTCAGTCCAGGTTCGAGGATTGGCCCCAACTGAGAAGGACTGGTGGACATTGGGAAAGCGGGCCTGTCTTGGGAATTAACCTGGGAGTTAGATCAAGGTTCTTCTGTTGGTCGGCGGCATAATCCGCGAAACAGACACAGTTATCGGAAAACGCTTAGTAGAGGTGAGCGGCGAGTGGTAATTTCTGGGTGAGTTGTAACGGTGACTAGCATTGAGTCTGGCTAGTCTGTAAGTGAGAGCGCACAGAGTGGAGTAATGGGCCAGACTAGGTTACGCCGAGACCAGGTTACGTGGCAAAGAATACCAAGTCTTATTTAAAAAAAAAAAAAAAGAATGCCGTGTTTTATTGACACAGAGTGGTGGTCGGGTTGGGGGCTCAGTCGCCCCATTGATAACGAGTGGGATTAAGTCATCCCGTATCCAGCCTCCTGGAACCATATTAGGCTAACGGGTTAATCAGACAGGTTGTCCTAATTGGGAGGCAGGGATGTGTGCGTATGAGAGAGACCGTCTGTTCAGGGCGGAGAGCCTCACGGTTCATAACGTTTGTTCAACAGATACTTGGTCACACTCACCAAGCATTAGGTTCCTTGCGGTGTGACCGAGATACAGTGTTGAGGAGAACAGGCATCCGAGGTTTCCTGAGGTCCTTGAGAAGAAGGGGCGTGTGCCGTCCATCCCAAGGAACTCGTGGGAGAGTTAGTGTAGAATTCTGTGCCAGATGAGTCACGGGAACGGGTAGCTGGGCTTCACCTCTCCTTGGGAAGGCTCGGCCTCGTGAGGAAGTACCTGTCTTCTGTGTGATGAGTTTTTTTTACATGGGGAAGGGTAGTGGCACTTGGATGACTCTCTGGGAGCGAGATCGGGAAAACTAAGGAAAGCAGAAGCCTGCAGATCTCAGACCCAAGGCTGTGGGGACGGCGTGTGAGGAGCAGGCTGGAGGTTAGGGGAGGTGCCTGCAGGGCTCCTAAGGTTAGACGCACGTTTGGGGCACCTTGGGTTCCCGGAGGGGATGGGCCGGCCTTTGGGATTGGAGTGAGAGGTTTGAATTAGACTCAAGGAAACCTCAAGAATTTCGGCGTCGGGGACGAGGACTTGGTCAAGGCTGTGGGAAGGTCAGCGTCCTCGGTCTGGACGAAAAATCAGGGGAAGCCTTGAATGGGGGTTTGTGTGGGGGACGCTAGGCTGTCTCACTGGCCTTGGCCTTCTCTTGGCAGGGTGGTGAAGGAGGAGATTTCGGATGACAACGCCCGCCTTCCTTGCTTCAACGGAAGGGTGGTGTCCTGGGTGAGCCCCTCCCACATGCCTCGACGGCCCCCTGCCCTTCCCCTGCCCGGGAGCTGGGGGCCCTGGCTGCTCGAGCTTCTCACCTTCTCCGGGAGCCTCTACTGCTCTCTCCTGCTTTTTCTGGGCTGTTCACTGGCCCTGTGCTCGCTCTCCTCTCCCCGAGTCCCTTGCCCGAGTCTCATGTCGGACGCCCCTCTTCCCGGTTGAGCCGGTTTCTATCTTTGTGTCTCTCCAGCTGGTGTCATCGGATAACCCCCAACCTGAGATGGCCCCCCCGGCCCACGAGCCTCGGACAGAACTGGCCCCACCCCCCCCACCGTTACCCCCTTTGCCCCCGGAGAGGACCAGTGGCATCGGGGACTCCAGGCCCCCGTCCTTCCAGTGAGTCCGGGGGAGGGGGGTGAGGAGGGGCCTCGAGCCCCGTTGGTGGGGAGAAGTTGAGAACATGAGGCCCCCCTGACGTGTCTCTGCCCACCCAGCCCCAATGTGTCCAGCAGCCGGGAAAACCTGGAGCCCGAGACGGAAACAGAGTCGGTCGTGTCTCTGCGGCGGGAGCGGCCTCGCCGGAGAGACAGCAGTGAGCATGGCGGTGAGGGGGGCAGGCCCCCAGGGTCGGGTCCGCGGCGGGAGCCGGGGGCGGGGAGGGGCTCGGGTCGGCCCGAGCTGTGACGGAGGTAAGGGGCGGGAGGCCTGGGTTCCTGAGGTTCCCGATCGCACGCAGCGGGGGGCCACAGGCCTGGTGGCCCCTCAAGGCTGGAGCGCCACCTGGCTGGGTACGAGAGCTCCTCGACCCTGCTGACCAGCGAGCTGGAGAGCACCAGCCTGGGGGACTCGGACGAGGAGGACACCATGAGCAGGTACGGCCCCCCGCCCCTTCTCTCCCCGCGTCCCCGCCGCGCCTCCCGGCTCTCTGCCTTGCCCCCCGACGTCCCCTGCCCGCGAGCCCCCCTTGCCGGCCTCCTGACAGGTTCAGCAGCTCCACGGAACAGAGCAGTGCCTCCCGCCTCCTCAAGCGCCACCGGCGGCGGCGGAAACAGCGGCCACCCCGCCTGGAGAGGGTGAGGGGGTGCTCCCCGGGCCGCCGGACCTTGGAGAAGTGGGGGGGCCCTGGCTTAGGGGGCGCGGGGGCATAGGAAGTGAGGCTCCGGGCTGGTCCGGGGTCCTTGGGGGTAGCCCCCCTCCATCCCTGTGTCCCCCGCAGGCCTCGTCCTTCAGCAGTGTCACCGACTCTACCATGTCCCTGAACATCATCACGGTCACGCTGAACATGGGTACGTGCGGTGCGGGGCCGGGGGGCCGGGGTGCGCGCCGGGCGGGCTTCCCTTCGTCACATGCGCCCGCTCTGCAGAGAAGTACAACTTCCTGGGCATCTCCATCGTGGGCCAGAGCAACGAGCGGGGCGACGGCGGCATCTACATTGGCTCCATCATGAAGGGGGGCGCGGTGGCGGCCGACGGGCGCATCGAGCCGGGCGACATGCTGCTGCAGGTGGGGCGCACGGGGGCCGCGGGGTGTCAGCCGTGGGCGGCGGGGTGGCCGCCGGGGTTGCCTCTGACGCGCTGGCCCGGCTTCCAGGTGAACGACATGAACTTTGAGAACATGAGCAATGACGACGCAGTGCGGGTGCTGCGGGACATCGTGCACAAGCCGGGGTGAGCTCCCCGGTCGCGTCCTCCGTCCCTGTGCCCTCGGGGAGCGGGGGCGGGGGGGTTCCCGTGTGACCTGGAGGGGATGCTGCCCTGCCTTGGTCTGTCAGCTCTGTGTCCACTTGGCGCCGGCTCACCCCCCTCGCCCCTGTGGGTGCCTGTGCTCACGCACAGCTGTCCCCAACCTTGGGGGTCCCGGCTCCTAGCTGGGCTCCCGAGGGCCCCGGCCGTGTGTGCTCCCTCGCGTCGCTCAGCAGCCTTTCTAGAGTCTAGAGCTGTCTGTGTCGGTGGGTCCCCTGCACTGGAGCCTCCCCGTCTGTGGTCTCTTCTCCGTCCCGCCCCGCCACCCCTGCGTGACTGCTGCTCCCCTCCCCACAGCCCCATCGTGCTGACGGTGGCCAAGTGCTGGGATCCCTCTCCCCAGGCCTATTTCACTCTTCCTCGCAGTGAGTGCCGTGGGGAGCTGGGGAGCTGGGCTCAGGCCTCCAGGTTACAGGAGGGGGTAGAGGTGGGGCGGGGCGGGCGGGGGAGGGATGGGAGCAGCGGGGGAACCGCCCTCGCGGGGCCTTCTCCGTCCCAGACGAGCCTATCCAGCCCATCGACCCCGCGGCCTGGGTGTCGCACTCCGCTGCGCTGACGGGCACCTTCCCCGCCTATCCGGGCTCCTCGTCCATGAGCACCATGACATCGGGCTCCTCTCTGCCTGAGGGTGAGCCCCCAGCCCACTCGGCCCTCCCCTCCCCGGTGCCGTGGCCCTCCGCTCCTTGGCTGGGGCCCTACTCTGACCCATTGTTTCTTCTCGGGCAGGCTGTGAGGGCCGGGGGCTCTCCATCCACACGGACATGGCGTCTGTGACCAAGGCCATGGCAGCCCCAGAGTCTGGCCTGGAAGTTCGGGACCGCATGTGGCTCAAGATCACCATCCCTAACGCCTTTCTGGGTGCGGCTGGGTCCCGGACGGGTGGTGGAGGGCGGGGGAGGTCCCACTGGGGACGGCCCGGGCAGGGGTGAGGCAGGAGAACCTGAGCCCTTCTCTGCCCTGGGCGCTCCCAGGCTCGGACGTGGTCGACTGGCTCTACCATCACGTGGAAGGCTTTCCCGAGCGGCGGGAGGCCCGCAAGTACGCCAGCGGGCTGCTCAAGGCGGGGCTCATCCGACACACCGTGAACAAGATCACCTTCTCCGAGCAGTGCTATTACGTCTTCGGGGACCTCAGCGGCGGCTGCGAGAGCTGTGAGTCTCTGCCCCGGCCCCCGGAGCAGAGCTCTCGTGGCCTCGTCCTACTCCTCCGGCCGCACCCCGAGCCCAGAGGCCAGCTCGGGCCGCCGTGGACGGTTGCGCAGCAAGCGTCCGCTGTCGGGCCCTGCCGTGTTCTGTGGGCGGGCTTGCACCGGGCCTGGGGCTGGGGGTGGGCCGTCTCCTCCTGCGTCTCACGAGAGCACCGTGTGGGACTCGTGGCCCTGGGCAGCCCTGCCCTGACCGTGGCGGCCCTCGTCTTCGCCCTCTAGCTGGATGGTTCTGGGGAAGCTGCGCTTCTCCAAGCAGTGACTCGGTCTCCCTGCTTTCCAGACCTTGTCAACCTGTCCCTGAATGATAATGATGGCTCCAGCGGGGCGTCGGACCAGGACACCTTGGCTCCTCTGCCCGGGGCCACCCCCTGGCCCCTGCTGCCCGCCTTCTCCTACCAGTACCCGGCCCCGCACCCATATAGCCCGCAGCCGCCGCCCTACCATGAGCTCTCGTCCTATACCTACGGGGCCGGCAGTGCCAGCAGCCAGCACAGCGAGGGTAAGTCACTGGCCCACGTCAGCACCGCTGGAACCTGGGGACGGCCCGGGGGACCAGGGGTGAGAGGCGGGGGCAGGGGCTGGGGAGGCCAAGGGACGCTGGGCCGGGGCTCAGGTGGCCCCATCCCCTCCACCCCCACAGGGAGCCGGAGCAGTGGGTCGACGCGAAGCGACGGGGGGGCAGGGCGTACAGGGAGGCCCGAGGAGCGGGCCCCCGAGTCCAAGTCCGGCAGCGGCAGTGAGTCGGAGCCCTCCAGCCGCGGGGGTAGCCTCCGGCGGGGTGGGGATCCCAGCGGGGCCGATGGGGGCCCTCCGCCTTCCAGAGGCTCATCAGGGGGTGCTCCCAATCTCCGAGCCCACCCTGGGCTCCATCCCTACGGACCGCCCCCGGGGACGGCCCTCCCCTACAACCCCATGATGGTGGTCGTGATGCCCCCACCCCCACCCCCGCAGCCCCCGGGGGCCCCTCCGGTCAGAGACCTGGGCTCTGTGCCCCCTGAACTAACGGCGAGCCGCCAAAGTTTCCACATGGCCATGGGCAACCCCAGCGAGTTCTTTGTGGATGTCATGTAGGGCGCAGAGCGGGGGCCGTGCCGGCTGCTCCCTCGGCCTGTCGGTCTGTTTGGTGCTTCTGTCCGTCCGGTGCCCGCCGAGGGGCTCGCCACTGTGACTCTCACCGGCAGTGCCTGGTCCCTCCCCTGCCTTCGGGGGTGTACAAGGGACCTTTGGTTATTTTTAGCTTTACTGGTTTTGTAAGCCTTGGGGGGGGGGGGTTGAAATAGACTTTCGTACATTTTTTGGATTATTTTTTTAGTAGATGCTATCCTTTTTATATGAAGAATCTCTGTGTCCCGGGCACCGTCTTCTAACCCCAAAATGTGAGCTCCTGCTCTGCCCTCGCCGCCAGCTGCGTCCTGTGCAGGGCGGGGGGCGGGCACCCTAGCCAGCGGTCAGATGACGCTGGGGGGTCTGGTACTGGGGGCCCACGTAGCTGCTTTTGTTACTCTATTTATTTAGTCACTTGTATAAAACCAAATAAAGCAATAGGGGCAAATCCCCCCCTGCCTCTGGCTCCTTTCTTTGGGAGGGAGGCAGACAGCGAGGGAGAGACAAGACACGGCAGCGGAGACTGGCTGGCCAGAACCTTTACTTGTGAGGCCGGAAGTGCGCCCCCAGAGCTGCAGGGCCCCAGGGCCCGGCCCCCTTTAAGGCAGAACCAGGGCCTGCAGGCGGGGTGCTGGGCTCGAAAGAAGGCACGTGCCAGGCCCCGGCGGGGAGCGGCTAGAAGCCAAGGGGGTTGCTGGTGACCATGCCGCCTCGCTCCACCAAGGCCTTGGAGATGCTCTTGAAGTTTCGGAAGAGCTCCTGCTGCTGCGGGTCAGACTGCAGCGCGGCCATGCTCT
>JAQQSY010006168.1:0-11202 GCA_028646535.1 Procyon lotor | reverse complement strand
GGCCCCCTGCTCGCCCCCTGCCCCCTTACCTGCAGAGTCACTGGCGGCCACTCGCCCCCTGCTCCCAACAAGCCAGTAAAAGCCAGCCTCATCCGCCACATCCCCCACCCAAAGTGGTACCCAGGGCCCAACATGGAGTCCCCAGGCCTTCGTCCTGGGTCGCTTGGGGCTCAGACGGCTCTGTGAAGTGTCACTCAGCTCAGAGGGACCTTCCTATGCTAATCGGAGGACCAGGTGAAGCTGCCTGGAGGGGCGGCATTTCCACGGGGAGGTCAAGGCTGGGCAGAGAGCCGGGGCACTCGGGGCAGCAGGTGGTAACAGCGGGGGGCAAGCAGAGGTCAACTCAGTCACTCTCGGGGACGTAGGACTGTCACACACAGACCCTGTCGCATACAGGTCCACGGCGGAAGGAGGTTCTCTCTAGTTCCAGGGTCCCACCCCCCACAGGCAGGTGACAACTCCGGGATGCCACGTCCCACTCCATCCTGTGTGATGGCCCTTTCAGAGCAGCTGGCTGATGGCTGATCTCTTCACCCGCCTGCCTGGACACAAGGCTTGCTGGTAGCTGGACGCCTATCCCCAGCACAAAGGACTACATTTTCTGTTTTCTGGGCAGCTGGACACTGAGGGGTGACAGAAGCGGCAGGGCACCCAGAAAGGCTCCTCACAGGAAACAGATGTACGCCCCCTCCGCTCCTTCTGTCCCCTTCCCTGGGATGGCTGGAGCCCCGGCAGCCACCTTGGGCCAAGAGGTAGCCTTGGGGATGAAGGCCTTATGCACTGATGCCAGTGAAAAGCCCCAACAGCACCGTGTCTTCTCACCAGCTTGGGGCACCCACCTGAGGGCTTCCCATGACAGAGTTCACATAAAGCCCATGTTGGACTCAGCTAATTCTGGGTCATCCCGTTTCTGTAATAGTCCGTCCGACCCCAGTCTTGAGGCCGCGACTCTGCAGTGATGCTCTCTGGGCCCTGCCGACCCTCCTTCCCACTGTCGGCTGTGGACTGGGACAGCAGGGCGCCCCCCATGCTCCCTCAGCAGCCCCCAGGGCCCCTGGGTTTCACAAAACACTCCCCCACCCGCCACCCCTCTTGTTGCCTCAAAGTGAACGGGAAGAGCCTCCGCCTCCGGTGCACACACAGCACAAGGCCCCGGCAACCCCAAAGGTGCGGTCACACACACAGGCGAGCTGACAGCGGGCAGAGAAAGTTCGTGCGCAGAAACGCTGCCTGTGGGAAACGACGTGAGAGAAGGCGATGCTCCACATCCACTGAGGAAATGCTGATTCGTCAAGAAACGGATGACACAGCTGGGCAGCTATCTGATATAGAAAACTGGATTTCCTGGGTCATATTTTATATTGAAATGAGTGATAAACACATCAGTGACTTAAGTGTGGAAATGAAACCCATAAAAGTAAGAGAGAAAACACAGAAAAAACTTTACTAGAATCTTCGAGTGGGGAAGGGACAGAGACTCAGATACATGAGATCCACGCAGCAAAACGTCAGCAAAGTGAGCGGACGGGAAGTATTTGCAACTTGTCACAGCTCGTTTTCTTGATGAGCAAAGAGCTCCTACAACTTAAGCCAATAAACCAACAGGAAAATGAGCAAAGGATGTGGACATACAACTCACAGAAAGGGAGCCGGGAAGAGCGCTTTACCGTATGAACAAATGCTCTACAGCTTGCTCGGAAGAGACCGGTTGATGACCCTGAGATGCCAGTGTTCCACGGGCCCTGACAAAGCTCAGGACGCTCGCCCCACAGGGAGGGAGGGAGGGTTCCGGAGGTCGGCGTTCTTGCAGGTCACTGCAGGGGAAGCGAGCTGAAGTTCCGGGGCCTCAGCCCACAGACGCACGGCCGTGTATGAAGACGGGTGCCCCAGCGCGCCTGCGACAGGACCGCGAGGAACAGTAAAGGACTAGGAAGGGCCTTCCTGCTCAGCACTTGGAACCGCTCAAAATGCCACAGAACCCGGGGAAAAACTGAAAAATGAACTTTTTCAAAACCCTGGAAATGAACCAAAGATCCGTAACAATCCAAGGAGAGTTATTCCTAGAAAAGTGGCTCGATCTCGGTGGGAAGGGCATTTCCGGCTGGTTGTGCCCACGCCCTCTCCCCAGCTCTGCAGGGGCCTCTACACCCAGCAGCCTCGGAGGGGCAGCAGCAGCAGCGGAGCCCTAGCCTAGCAGAGCCCCACCCCCAGAGACCTGTCATTCCTGGACTTGTCTGGCTGCCACCTGGAAAAAACTCAGGCTCGCCTTTCTCCTGGCCTGACTCAGCTGGCCCGGGGGGGTCTGTCGAGAACAATCAGGGCTACCGTCTAACCGCGCAGCGGCCTGCAGTGGCGGCATCCGCTTGGCCAAAGACGCTGGTGAAAGATCTCAGGGGACCTGAAGAGTACTTAGCTCTCAGCACTGGCTGAGCTTGAGGCCCTGAGCAGGCAGGAAGTGTGAGCTAAGGCAGAGCTGGCAACTGCCTGAGTGTTCAAGGTGTGCCCGACACACGCGCGCACACACACACGGCTTTCTGCCAAAACCACAAGACTTCTTGGATGAAAGCACTTAAGGAAGTCTCTGTCTGATCAGCAGTGATCACTAAGCTGACCAGGGCCTTCAGTGGCCAAGCACGGCAAATACAAATTTTTACCTAATCAGTCCAGAAAGGACACTAAAGAAACAGCAACAACAAATTGTGGGGAGGTGGATCTGATTTCCAGAGTTGCCACGTTACGTTATCTAAAATGTCTAATTTCAACAAAAAAATTTATGACACACAAGGAAACAGGTAAGAATGGCCCACACATAAGGAGAAGACCAGTCAGTGGAAACTGTCCCTGAACAAGTCCAGATGTTGAACTCATTAGACAAACACTGTAAACCAGCTCTTATAAATATGTCCAAAGAAGTAAAGGAAGCCATGTCTAAAGACTTAAATATGAGGCAATGATTCACCTAATAGAGAACATTGGGAAAAAGAAAGAAATTATAGAAGAGAACCAAATAGAAAATTCTGGACTTGGAGGGGCACCTGGGTGGCTCAGTGGGTTGAAGCCTCTGCCTTTGGCTCAGGTCATGATCTCAGGGTCCTGGGATCGAGCCCCACATCAGGCTCTCTGCTCAGTGGGAGCCTGCTTCCCACCCCCCTCTCTCTCGGCCTACTTGTGATCTCTCTCTGTGTCAAATAAATAAATAAAATCTTTCAAAAAAAATTCTGGACTTGGAAAATCTAAGTGAAGTGAAAAAATCATTAGAGCAACTAAATATTAGATTTTAGTTGGTGAAAGAAAGAATCTGTGACCTAAAAGACAGACCAATAGGTCCATTCTGAGGAACAGAAAAAAGAATGATGAAAAATGAACAGGGCTTTGGGGACCAGAGAGACACCACCAACCACCTGATACACACGTGCTGGGAGTCCAACGACAGGAGGGAGACAGAGACACAGAGAGAGACAAAGAAAAAGAGAGAGGCAGAAAGAACCTTGGAAGAAATAATGGCCCCAAACCTCCCAAATCTGATGACCGACAACATCTACACCCAAGAAGTTCAACAAAGTCTAAGGAAGACACACACAAAGAGATCTGTAACTAGACACATGGTTAAAGCTGTCAAAGTCAAAGACAAAGAGCATCTCGAAAGCACCAAGGAAATAATCCAACTTATTGTGTACAAGGCATCTTCCAGAAACCCAGCTTATTAACACGGGCTTCTCATCAGAGCACATGGACAAGAGAAGGTGGTGGGATCATACACTCAAAGGGTTAGAACAGAAAAACCATTAAAAATACATCAAAATTCCTCAAAGCTATTCTTCAAAAGTGACGAAGTTAAGACATTTCAGATAGACAACAATTGGGACAATTCATGGCTAGTAGACGGAGCCCTTAAGAAACACTGCAGGGCACCCTTCAGAACAACGTGCAAGACACCAGTCATCCACAAGAAGAAACAGAGAGTTCTGGTAAAGGCAACCACACAGCCAAAGAGCAGATGGCATAAATGTAAATCTCTTCTTTTCCTATCTGACTTTAAAGGGCTGCATGAAGCAATAATCACAAAACCATGCTGATGGGCTCACAACCTATATGACAAAAATGGCACAAAGACACTAGGAGGGAACAACCCTGTATCAGAGCTGAGCTTTGGTACACTCCAGAAACCGAGACGAAGCCATACTGGACTGTATTTACTTGTTCACTGGAATCTTCAGAGCAACCACTAAAGAATTCCCAAAACACCCAAAAACTCAGTGGAAGATACAGGGGAATCCAGTGAACATCACACACACATACAGCAAGGGGGAAAAGAGGAAAAAAGACATGTAGACAAAATGGAAAATGGCAGACATGCATCTTCCCTTATCAGTCATTACACTAAAGGTAAATGGACTAAATATCGCACTCAGAGGCAGGGATGAGCAGAACAGATTTAAAGGTGCGATCAGGAGCATGGAAGCACAAGGATGGAAGGTTAGTGTGCAAACACCACAAAGTGTGAGGACATCACAAAAGAGACTTTAGGACAAAAGCTGCTACAGAGACGGAGAAGCTCCCGTGACGAGAAGGTCAATCCATCAGGAAGAGTGACAGCAGAGACACATAGGGACTTGACAACAGAGCCCGGAGCGCAGGAGGTAAAACTGCCAGAAAGGGGAGGGAGATGGACAACAAGAATAAAACAGGCGGCAATGCTAACCCCACTGTCAACGACGGACACAACAACTGGGTTAGAGGTCAGCGGGAAAGAGGAGACCTAACACGACACTACAGCCCCCTCAACCTGCCACAGAGCCACAGACAACTCAGCCACAGAACACAGTCCTCAAGCGCACGTGGAACATTCTCCGGGACAGCACAAGTATCAAGTGAGTCTTAATTCTCGAAACTGAACTAACAACACAATGTATTCTTTGGCCACATGGAATGAAATTAGAAATCAAAGGACAAAAGAAAACTTGGGAAATCAACAAGTATGTGGAAACTAAACCAACTCCTGAATAATCAGTAGGTAAAAGAAATTCAAGAGAAATGAGAAAATACTTGGAGATAAAGATAAAACACAACATACCAAAACTCATGCAATGAACCTAAAATAGTGCTTAGACGAAAACTTAGTCGTAAACATCGACATGGAAAAGTACCTAAACCTCAAATCAATAAGCTAATCTTCTATCTCAAGAAACTAGAGAGAAAACTAAACCCAAAGCAACCCAAAATCTTACTATTTTTTTAAAGTTTATAAGTTTTTATTATTATAAAGATCAGAGTGGAAATTAACAAAACAACGAAAAAAATGAGAGAAAAATCAATAAAACCAAAAGTTGGGTTATGAGCAGATCAGTAAAATTGATAAGCCATTAGCTAGGCTGGTTAAGAAAAGTTTAAAAAGTGAGAAAACACATTTCTAAAATCAGGAATGAAAGAAGAAACATTGCCAGCAAGCCTACAGAAATAAAAAGAATTACAAAAGAATACTATAAAAAACTGTATGTCAATAAATTATAACCAAAACCCCATAAGAAATAGAGAAATTCCTAAAAATATGGAAACCACTGAGACTGACTCAAGGAAGAACATGAAATCTAAACAGATCTACAATAAATAAAGGTAATAAATTAAATTTTAAAAAGATTTTACTTATTTGTCAAGGACGGAGAGAAAGAGCACAAGCAGGGGGAGCAGCAGGCAGAGGGAGAGGCAGCTCCCCACTGAGCAGGGAGCCCGATGCAGCAATGAACAATCCAGAAATGAAATTCAGAAAATTATTTTACAATAGCATCAAAAAGAATAAAATACTTAGGGACAAATTTAACAAAATAAGTGCAAAACTTGTACACTGAAAAAATACAAAAAAACTACTGAAATAAGCTGAAGAGGCAAATAATAAGAATATCCCAAGTTCATGAATCATAAAACTTCATATGAAGAGGACTGTGCTTTCCAAAGTAATCCCTAGATTCAACAAAATCTCTATCAAAGTCTCAGCTGCCCCTTTTCAGTAGAAATCAACAAGCCAATCCTAAAATTCATTTGAAAATGCAAGGGACCCAAAATACCCAAAGTAATCTTGAAAAAGACAGAGTTGGAGGACTTACTTTCAGGGTTCAAAACCACAAAGCTGTAATAACCAAGACACAGCAGCACTGGCACCAGGACAGGTAGGCCAGTGGGATGGAGGGGAGACTCCAGAAATCAACTCTTAGGTTTACGGCCCGAGGGTGGGCAGCAAGGTGTCACGGTAACTCAGTGGGAGAGACCAGTCTTTACAACAGACGGCGCGGGGACACCCGGAATCCACACACAAAAGAATGAAGGTGGACCCCTACCTCACACCACATACAAAAACTAACTCAAAATGGATCAAAGACCTAAATTCAAGAGCTAGAGCTATAAAACTCTCAGAAGAAAACGTAGCAGTAAATCATGATCTTGGATCAGGCCAGGGGCTTAGGGCACCAGAAGCACACTTTGAAATAGAAGAAAAAACAGATACCGGATGTCACCAAAATCAACAACTTAGTGCTTCGAAGAGCACCATCAAGAAAGCGGACAGAGAATGGGAGAGAATATGTGCAAACAACATAAGGGTCTGGAATACATAAGGAATTCTTTGTTTTTTCAAGTTGTATTTCTTTCAGAGAGAGCGCGAGCGAGCTCATGAGCTCAAGCAGGAGCGGCAGAGGCAGAGGGAGAAGCAAACCCCCACCCAGCAGGGAGCCCGATGTGGGGCTGGCTCCCAGCCCCTGGGATCAGGCCCCGAGCCAAAGATAGATGTTTACCCGACTGAGCCCCCCAGGTGCCCCCGGAATATAAAAAGAATTCTCACAACTGAAACAATGCAATTGAAAATGGACAAAGATCTGAAGAGAGATTTCTCCAAAAAAAAAAAAAAAAGATACCACTTCACACCAAGGTGGCTGAGATTAAGGACCGACCAGGTGTTGGCGAGAACACAGAGGAACCGTCCCCTCACGCACGGGGGCGGGAACGTAAGTCACATGGTGCGGCAGGCTGGCCATCGAGTGACACACAGAGCGGCCGAGTGAACTATTGGTCCCACTTGTCGGCGTCACCCTAAATGTGCCCCACACGTTCACAGAAGCATTACTCATCGTGGCCACATAGTGTGCGAACCCCCACGGGTCGTCACCGGGCCGTCAAAGGCACAGGGCTGACGGGGCTGACAGATTCCACGATGCAGAAGGACCCCGCAGCCGCTGCGCTAAGTGAGCAAAGGAAGCCGGATGTGAAAGTACACGTGTTGCTAGAACGCCGTCCACCCCGAAGGGCCAGAGCCCCAAACCAGTCGGGAGGGGCCGGGGGCCAGAGGAAGGGGGGTGACTGCTAACGGGGACGGGCTTTCTTCGGGGCGATGCAAAGTTCTGGAACCAGGTGCGCGGGTTCAAGTCCAGGTTGTACGATGCACGTCATGCCCCCAAGTGGCACACTTGCGAAGGGTGACTTCTGGGGGGGGTATAAAGCTGTTTTTAAAAACAAAGCAGTGAGGTAGTTGTCGGCGTTCTGACGCGGAAGCAGCACCAAGCGCTCCGTGGGCCGGAGAGGCGAGGGGCGACGCGGGGCGGCCGTGCCCCTGTGGCACCGTGATCAGAACACGCACCATTTCTCCCAAGAAATCCCCGCCAACCACGGTGGCTGTGGTTCCAGCCCGGCCCGGGGTCTGCACTCTGATCGCGGCGCCCCAGCTGAGGGAGGCAGAAGAGGGCCCGACGGCCAGGGGTCTCTAATTCAGCGCATAGTTAAACTGGTTCGCGAACTTCTCGTGCTTCTTCCGGTCCATCTGATTCATGGCTGTGACCACCCTCTGCACAGCAGCCCTGTGGGGAAAGCAGAGGGGGACGAGATCAGGGAGGGCTGGTCAGGGCTCTGGGCGCCGAGCGTGGTCTGGCTGGGATCAGGCCCCGGTCCCCAGCGGCTGCCCAGACTCTCTGCAGACGGGCGACACAGCTGAGAGGTGGCCGTGGCTCAGCCGTCTGGAGCCTAAAGCAACTGCAGCGCCAGCCCTGGGGGTGCCCGAGCCCTGCAGCCCCCAGGATCCCGACCTCGCCAGCACCGGGCTACACCACGGAATGGAGGCAGAGCCTGCTCGGCAGGCCAGGGGCAGCACCAAGGGCAGACGCAGTCACCAGACCCTGCCCAGCAGCGTGCACAGCGCCCCAGAACAGAGCCACGGGGCCACGCCACGGGCCTGGCAGCAAAAAGACACGGCCAGGCCATCAAGTGCGACTCGCTGCCTGGCCCGGCTCCTGCCTGCACTCCGAGGGGCCCTGGGCGCAGGAGGAAGCCCCGAGGCCCCCAAACAGCGCTGCCCGCTACCCCAAGTGCCCATGTGCCCGCCGGGTGCGACTTTGGGGCTCGGTCCCCTGTGGCCCTCCAACAGGACGAGCTCCGGGGGCTCCCTCCTGTCCGGCCCTCCTCAGGCCAAGCACGTGCGGACGCCGATCATGATGGATAGGCCCCCTTCACCCGCCGCACGGAGCTAGACGCCTTCCGGGTGTCCGCTTGAGGAGGCTTCCCCACGGGCCGGCAGGACCGCACCCGACACGCACACGGGTCTGGCCAAGGAGGCCATGGCCACGGCCTCACGGGGCTCCCTACACGAGCACCCCGAGAGCCCTCGCCTGGCCAGCCCCAGGGGCGGGCAGGCAGTGAGAGCACTAGCTGGCGGCTTCCTGCCCGGGCCCTGCCAAGTCCCCACCCGCCGGGCACAGAGGTGCCCCGTCCCCGAGCCCCGACCCGGCAGCACCGGCCGAGGTCTGCCGGAGCTGGAGCAGAGACCTGTGCGCTGCCTCCCGTCCCCCGGAGCCTCAGTGGGGCCTCCCCAGCCCGCAGTCCCCATGTGATGCCCTGGGCACAGACGAGAGCCCCACCAGGCCAGCAGGGCGAGGGAGGGACACGCGGCTGGCTCTGTGCCGGGAACCCCCGCGCAGGCCTCACCCGAAGCCCGTCCCCCACCTTTGGGGTGACCAGCTCCAGGCCCTGACAGCGTGTCAGAGCTCAGCCAGCCCCGCTCCAGCGTCCCCGCCTGGCGCAAGGAGCTCTTACTTGGCGAACACCTTCTTGGCGATGCGGGCGCGGGAGGTGTTGGCCTGCTGCTTCAGGTCGGTGAGGCCGGGGTGCCTCCTCCTCTGGCCCTTGCCTCTCCTGCTGCACCGAGACGAGCCAAGGTCCACTCCCGTGGCAGCCTCCACGTCTCTCATAAACTCGGGGTCCTGCCAATCTGCAGAGAGACCCCAAGATTTGAGGACACTCCTCACACCGACCAGAGAGCCTCTCTCTCGAGCCCCAACCCCCCTTGCCCGCTGCTGGCCAGCGACAAAGGGGCGGACGCTGAGGCGGAGCCGCCCACCCACCCTGGGGCCCAAAGGCCCCTCTGCCCTCCCGAGGCCAGAAAGGAGCAGGGACGGGACCCAGAAGCCTCATCTGGTGCAGCCGCTGACCCGCCGGGTCGGAAGGCAGCTGAGACGGGTGCCTCCAGCGGGACTGGGCCCACCCGGCCCCCAGTGACGGCAGCCAAAGCCACCTGCTGACGGGTGTTTGCGCGCAACAGGGCGACGAGGGCCCAGCAGTCAGGACGGGCCATGCTTTCTTTTTCACTCGTCCAAAGAGGACTTGGCGACGGGCTCAGCAATGAGGGTCTCCGTTCACCGGGGCAGCTCTGCTCTCCCTGCCACGCGGGGGCCGCACTGCGCCCAGGCCGGCGTGCTCACCCGCTGGGACCGAGGGACTGCACACTGTCTCGTGCCGGGGTCCCTCGGCCCCGCTCCCGCCCCGGCCGCTCCTTCCCATCCTGGCCTTGGCCTCCTGGTCCCGGTGGGGGCCGGTCAGCGTCTGGAAGGTGGGGTTGGGCTCCCCGGGATCGAGCGCCATCCCGGTCAGGAGGGTGATGGCACAGCCCCCTCACGGGCCCAGGCCTTCGACCACCGAGCCTAGCTCGCAGAAGGGTGCCTGGTGCCCCACGCAGCGTTGGCACCCGCCATGCCCACGGGAACCCCACGGAACGTGCGCCCCAGACAGATGGCTAGGCCTCCCCAAGTTGATTTTTTGAAGTGAAGGAGTACAGGGCCGCACAATTCAGATCCAGGAACGATTAATCCGAGATTAAGGAAAACTGAACAGTTTATCTGCCGTAATAGAAGGCGCCCAGTTTAGGGGCCCAATGAATGGAGCAACTGTTTACACACCACGGAGAAATACCGGCAGCCAGGAGAGATGGAATGAGCGTCTCAGTAAAATGAAAGAGCAATTTAAAAGCCTTTGAAGAAAATCAATAGTTGCCGGGCCGCGCGGCCTTCCTGTGCGCTGGCGGGGCCTGCGGCTCGGCGCGCACTGTCACCAAGGTTAGCGCCACGGAAAAGAAAATTGCCGCGCGTGCGAGGGAGGCGGGATCGATAGTGTAGTTAGTAAGGAGATGCTATTTCACATCTGACTGGCCAGCGCCGGCCGCTACCTGTTGTTAACAAGGCACCGAGGGCTGGAGAACCACATACTCTTCAGCCTGACACAAAAAATACGCACTTAATTTGCTCCTGAGTGTGAGCCACCAGGGAAGGCCTCGCCCCGCGGATTAGCAGGTCAGGGGCCCCTCCCCGCTGCGTCCCTGGCCCGGGGGCTCAGACACGCGACGGCCTGAAATCGCACATCTGCCAAAGCCACACTAATGATGACAAACGCCGCCTGACTGGGACCCTCTCGGGCAGGCCAGCGCTGCCCCCACGCACACGGGGGTCCGGGTCCGCGACGTGGCTTTCTCGGGACAGCGAGAGCCCCAGGCGGCCAGGACCTCCGACCCTAGCCCAGGGCTGACAAACCAGAGACACCGGGATGGGCCAGGGGTCGGGTGGGCACCCCTCATTCTGAGCATCCCCCACGCGGCCCAGACAGGGACGGCCACTTCCAGGGGACGCCACGTGGCCCTGCTGCTCAGGGGCCCTCGGGAGTCACGGGGTGGCCAGCCTGTGGCACGTGCCCAGCACAGGGACCGACACACGCTCTGTGTGGAGACGCGTCCCCCCAGCTGTCCTGAGAACATTTCTGCGGTTCAGGGCCTGAAGCTAGTGTATCAGCCAGAACCTGAAATGCCTCTGCTCAGACCTGCTCCCAGGCCCGGGGCTCAGGGCCCGCACACGCACACGCGTCCACACCCGCACCCGCACACACGTCCACACCCGCACCCGC